>JALBCR010001912.1:0-95133 GCA_030710515.1 Abscondita cerata
TTTTTGTCGACGTACTAATTAAATGTGTGTCCTTTGTTATATATTTTTTTCTATTGTCTGTTAATTGTTCAATGTAATAATATTTATTTGTATCTTTTTACGTAAGGTTATAACAATGGTTATACCATCATGACAAACACATATATGTACAAAGATTGTATACATACACATGTGAATAAAGTTTATTATTATGAAAAAAACCTGCAGATTTAAAAGTATTAATTTCGTAAAGAAATCGTTGAAAAACGTTCTCCCAAAAAAAACAATTTCTTTAAATACTTTTGAAAATTCCATACTCATATTTATTACATTAACATCGTTTATCCGTTGAAAATGTTTTAAAATCTATTAGGCTTACGCAAGTAAATTTCTAAATTTTGGTCATTGAAATTAAAATTTTTACATAGAAACGCTATCCCTTTTTATGTTGGAACGAATGTTGAATTTTCTTATATTACAATCTAACGTACTCAACTGTTTGCATCTAAACAATATTATAACAAGCCTACTCATTTACTAAAGGTGTTGCTAAAAGTATGCAATTGTAGAATTTCTGACTTAGCCGATAAGGAATGTGACTCATAAACGATAATCCGGAAGACTCCTCGTAATACATTACAATATCAACTTTAGGTGTACTTATATTTTAAGATATGATAAACGCATTAAAGAAGCATCTATGCAAAGCTTAATGATTATCTGTTTATTTGTTACAATGAAAATATTACAATCAAGATTGGTTTTAAGTATGTATAGATGAACAATTTAACATTCAAAAAAAAAAAAAAAAAACTATGAGGAAGAGGATAACAAAATTGGGACAAATGAAAGTGTAGAAAATAATGAAACAAAGAGATCGTCTAGAACCTGTCTGGAGAACAAAATCAATGAAGACAATGTCGTAATTAATAGTTCTTTAGAATCTTGTTCAGTGTCGTATGTTGCGGGTTATTTAAGTCACTACATATATAAAAAGTACATTGTAATACGTGTAAGGAAATGCTAACAGTTAACGACTCAAGTGTTTCAATGTGAACGAATCATTAATTCTATATAAAGATTACAGCAAATCTGATGGAATTAAATACTTACACAGACCATCACCCGAATTCTCAAAATTTGTGTTTTTTATTGAAACTTTTACTGAAGAATTTCATCTTTTAAAACAGATTATGGTTTATTGGAAAAATTAAACTCCGTATAAAAAATGTCTCAACAGCAGTGTGAATTCATGGTTCAGAGAATGCGACACTCATAAACTGTTAATTATCGATCAGTTGGTTAAAATAAAACTATATCGAACCTTAAAGTGGGAGGCTAATAAACATATTTCTAATAGCTATAATTACAGTGATGTCACAAAACCACACCGTAAAATAAGAATATTATCTGCATAAATAAGTGTAAATGTTTGGATATGTTTTATGTATAGCATTGTATTAGGTACGTTATTATTTATGTGTAAATTGTTTGTAAATTATTACTATTATTTTAGATCAGTTGGAATTGTAATTTTTGAAACAATGTTTATAATTAATGAGCTATTTTTACTTTAATTAAACTATTTTAATTCGAAACCATGATATTTTGATACAGTTTCAAAGAGTAAAATCCTAACTTTTTATCTCTACTAACAGATAACAAAGTGTCACTTTTCGTAAATTATTTTTTTCCTCGGGAAAAAGTGAGTACTATTTTTAACACCAAATTTCCCTCAATAATTTTCTAATTCTATTGTAATATGATTTTTCAATATTAAATCGTCATTTATTTCGTCACAGAAAAGAATAGTGTATTATACACGTATTATCCGCACCGCGTCGGGAGACAACACACCTCAAGCTAAAATCTAGTACTTTTATTTTTAGAAGTAATAGGAATAGGTTTTATTACCAAGTGAATTTAAATTTGAAGGTCTAGTGGAACCCACTTTCCCTAAAAAACACGGTAACTTGTTGCCTTTTGAATTGAAAAAATTTGAAAACCAATTTTATTTAAAATCCTTTTCAACTGAACACGTAAAACAAGTAGATACAAAAACCAATAATTTTGCGTTTCTGAACTCTAGTGGTATTTCTCCCAGTATGTTCTACTTTATTCCTAACGAAGTTATTAAATGACAAACAAATGTCAACATTATTATTTGCAAGTTAAAAAATAAAGTGCAAGCATAATTTGTAAAATAATTGTTTCTTATTTATCTAACACCGACCAAACCAAACTGTTTTAACAAATAACGCTTCGCATGTATTTTAGTAAATTATTAAAAAAAACATTGTCATTAAAATCCAAGATATGTATCATCAATGGTATTATTCATAAATGAAAAATTCGTCACTTTTAATTACTAGTTAATACGTTTACTAAATATTTGAAAACGTTGCAACATTGTATTGACAAAAGTAAATTTTACGGATTGTATGTTGCGCCATTTTTACAACGGTGGAATAAATTGAACTATTCTATTTCTAGAATCGTACACATTATAACTTAGCGCTTCAGTACAGGTGAAAAAGTAAACAAAAAACGCAACCCAACATGCATATGTGAATTGCATCCGTGATACAAGCAAATACAAGCGGTTGACTATCTTTACCAATATTTCAATCAACGCTCTCAACAAACAGATGTGGATTTAATTATTTTGGACCAAAGCTGTTCAATTTCTTATCGATACATATCCAAAATATGCCTTTACAGAAATATAAAGAAATAATTAAATCTATTTTGTTCCAAAATGCATTTTATGAAATTGATGAATTTTTTTGTTATAAATTTGCTAGTCACATGTGATGTTGTTAGTTGAAGTAATAAACTTCGTGTATTGATTGCATCGCCATTTGACGTATAAAAACAATTTTTGTAATTATATAGTATCAATAAATATATTATTATTATTAATATTATTTATTATTATTATTATTATTATTATTATTATTATTATTATTATTATTATGAGGCGCCACTTGAACCGCCCTGTATATTGAGACTTTCGAGATGGGGGTTGACTGGATATCCTGTGCATTTTTAGGGTAAAATTGTCTGTTCATGAATGCCGCCTTGTAAACATTGACATATTGCAGTATTTTTAACTTTCTTTTATTTTTGAAAATAGGACTGTTGGAGTCCCCCTGACCGAAATATGATGCATACAGCTGCATAGACAATTGAAAAGGCTACCAGTCGGCCCATCATGACATTTAAAGTTTTTGACATGGGAGCTGCCGGAGCCACCTTGTTGATATTTCGGAGTCAACTTTGTCGTCGGAAATGTCCCCTCAAACAAAAATTAACCTATCCGAGCTTTTTGAAAGTATAAAATAGCTCCAAAAACGGTCTGTTTTGTTTTCGGTCGGCCACCCTACATATAATAATTTAAAAAGATGCTGCGATTTTATTTTCACATACCTTTCATTATATTTCTCACAGTTATTCTTTTTCTTTTATAAGATTTATATTTTATTACTCTTATGTGTTAACTTATTGTTTATGAATTATTTAAAAATATCATCACGAAGACTTTTCAGTTAAAAAACCAATTTTGTGTTTCACCAATCAGGCTTTCTGATTTCTCAGTTGACTATTGACCTATACTGTTTTGCATTTGGAAGTTACTCATAAATCTCAAATTTGGATATTTTGAATTACGTTTAGCATTCTTTGACCAAATTTCAACACTCTATCTATTTGTGATTTCCTTGAGGATTTAGCTTTCTCATTTTACCTTTTGTACTGTAGACACAAAAACTTCTTGTTCACTTATGGTATTCTGATTGTGAAAAATGAAGCGCTTACCCAACTACTTTCCAATCCTTATCACAGCAAATCCTCCGTTAACATTTAAAGTTACTAAACTACTGTTGCATATTTGAATCTCTTGCAAATGTTTAAATCTGAGTAGGAAATTACTTGTCTTTACACATATATTAAGTAGGAATACGTTCGATTAAAGTACAAACAATGATTAAACTAACCTGCAAAAAAGCGACAAAGTAAATGCATTGAATTCCTTCTAACTTTTCGTTTAGTCTAGTAAACTTAAAATTTGTATCGGGCTGTCTTATTACTTCAGTTGAGAGCTTTCCTTTAATTCTTAAATTAACGTCTCAAAATTCTTGAAATTTAATTAAAGTTAAAATTTGTTACACGCGTGATTAGTTATTGTGTCGTCAAATATACGAACATAAACTAAATTGGATTTGGCAGTGAGAATCTTTCTAATCGAATTCCATTAACATTTTCATTAGGTAGTAATTCACGTAATTACACAAAATGGATTTCAGTATTTTTGTGAGAATTTTTTTAATGCACTGTAAAACCAATCTATTAATACAATAGTAATTGATTGAACGATTAGTGACTAATTTACTGCCTAGTTTCAGCAAACTATTGACCGATTGATTTTTGAGTGATTTCTTAAAAATGAATGTTAATATTTTTCGAAGCGAAATCTTTTACATGTTAGTTATAATAAAAACACCCACTAATTTCAACATTTGGTTATGTACAGGTGTTTTACAAGTAAACGTGTGATAGGTGATAGTAGACTTAATTTATAATACATTTACTTAAATAGACCGTAGGTCCGAATTCTTTTGGTTTATGGGATACAACCATTTTTAATTGTTTAAAAAAAACTATAGTTAGTAAAGTAAAGCCCAGATAACATTGACTGTACTGTACCATGTCTTTAGAATCGTAAGTAACGTGATCTCTTAGGAAAGCCACTTCTTGGTTTGGAAGTGATTTTTATATACAGAGTGAGTTTTAAGTAGAGAACGCCTCAATTATCTTAGAAGCGGCTTACATGATTTTATAGATTTTGGTGTGCAAGGGTTCTGTGATACGGCCGATATTATGGTGGTATTAACATTGTTGTCAGATCTTTTTTTCTGGAATTGTTTTTTAAATGGATTACTCTGTATATTTTTTGTTATTTGAAATCCTTAAGAAATACTGATTATTTTTATGTAATATTTTACAAAGCAAAAACTATACGGAGTGATCCATATGAAATAACAAAGTTCGTTATTTTACATGTTTTGCCCTAACGTTTCAAGGCTACCTAATCATGACTCTGACGACCGAAGATCGGTGGTATAGACACAAAGAAGAAACATATTAAAGGAAATGCTAATATGGGTATTTAGTATAAACTAAATGTTTTTCCTAAGAACAGCAGCATAACATTACGTTTTCAAAAATTAAATTTATATCTGGAGATAAAATAGTCCCCAATCGGAGCCCTTACGAAGGCCAACTAAGAAACAATGTTGGAATGTAATAACATTACTTCACGCTAAAAAAATTAGAAAAATTGAAAAGAGAGGTGAGAAAAACCACACCGACATAATAGAATAAATGAAATAAGATGGCAACGCATAAGAGATTTCTGGTCTGAGGAATACAGAAAATTTACAGGCCAACGACAAATGACAAAATCGGACGAATAGGAGTTATACCAAAGAAAGAACTCAGAGAAAGAATAACAAAATTATTTCTTACAGCAAAATAATTATGAGGGTAAAAGGATAAGTACTAAACCGACCCATACACGCCTAATCCAAGTATGAACGCTCACAACAACACATGATGACAAAGAAGTAGAAAATATGTATGAAATGATAAAACAACTGAAAAGGAATGTAAAAATTAAATACTAATGATTGACTGCAACGCTATAATTAGAGAAGGAAGAGATGAGAATATAACAGGAAACTGTGGGTTTGGGATATCGAAATGAAATAGAATAATCAATAATCACAATACCATCTTCTAACACCATATAAGAAGTCAATATATTTGGAAGATGCTTACGGAGAAATTATTAGGTTTCAAATTGACTATATTATGGTCAAACAAAAATTCAGAAACCAGAACGAAAACTCAAGGAACTTCCTCGGCTCAGACATTGACAGTGATCACAATATAGTGATAGTGAAATATAGGCTAAATTAAAAAAACTAAATAAATTAATAAAGAAGTGACCAACAAAAACTTTCGAAAAAGATTGAATAAAATACAATGAGGAATAATAACAAGCACTTAACAAATCATGGGCACAAAAGAAAAGAAAATAAGAAGATTACAAGATTTGACCCAACAGTTAGGGTGAAAGAGGGAAGTATAAAAATATGAATCCAGAGCAAGACCCAACAGAAGAACAGAGAACTGAAAAATAAAATTTAAAGAGAATGCGAAAAGAAAAAGATGTTTGTGAAAGACACCTGCGGAAGTATCCAACAGGACATTACAACGACAATACAAATTACAAATTACACAGAAAAACTATAAACTTTTTCAAGAAGAGAAAACCTAAATGTCATGCTCTACAAAACAAAAACGGAGAACTGGTATTGAAAAACGAGAAATTTATAAATAAATAGAAAGAGTATGCAAAAGAACTATACGAAGAAGATGAAAACAACACTCAAGAAATAGCAGTCACAAAGAAAAATGTGTCCCTATAATTAAGATCAGAATTATATGCGAAAATAAGAGAACCAGGAACGAATAAAGCAACAGGTGTGGATAACATCTCTAGTGAAATACTCAAAACCGTAGCCCAAGACACACTGAATGTACTCTTCAACATTATCCGAGATGTATTCAACACAGCAGTGGTACCAACAAGCTTTACTTGAACAAAGACTGTAACAATTTCTAAAAATACTCTATAACATGAATGCAATCAATACAGAATAATCACTCTACACACGCAGTAATAGAAGAAAATTTTCAGAAGACAAGTTCGGTTTCAGGAAAAAGACAGAAATGAAAACTACATATACATGAAGAGAAAAGCTTCAACAGAACATAATGGAGTACTGCTACAAACCAGTCTGCATATAAACCTACTTATGAAAGCAAATCTTTTTTCGGCTCTGATTCTTAATAAAGGAATGTTTTCCACGTCTTAAAGTCTGGTGATGTTCTTAATATTACAAAAACGCAGTCAGCACTAAGTACCAAAACAAAAGGCCACCAGTAGTGGATTGATAATGGTGCCACGCGGCACATTCCATTAAATCTTTATTGGATTTCCGATTACACATCTTTTCTGTAAACTCCAACGTTAGGGTTAAAGCGGTACAATTGGAGGTGTTAAAGTCGAACGTGGAACGATTGAAGTGGTTAACTATGAGAGTAAATTCATGCTTAATGACGTATATGTGCCTGACATCATTAGAAATCTCGTATCCGTACTTGCTGCTCATGTAACCTCGACAGCAAATTTGAAATAACTGATGCTGAATGTCGATTCAGTGTCAATGGAGAGACAGTATTTAAAAGTACGTTGAATATGGGTGGAACTTTGGCACTTCACCGTACCACCAGTGTTGGGGCATTTTAATAAACATTACAACCGATCAAATCTCGAATCTGAATTGGTTATTAAGGTGCCACCCGACAATAAAATATGTAAACCTTGTCAATTTGAGAAGCACATCGTTTACCATTTAGAACTATTTAGCATTTAGAGCTATTGTTATGTTTATTGTTTGGTGGACTCTTTGATCTATCATTCGGTGGTCGTTGTTACTTGATCTTTATTAAGGACTGTTATTCCACATAATCGAAATGCTAACCAAAGCGTGAAGGTGAATTTAATAATGGTGATGTGCGATCATTTTTGAAGGAATTTGGTGTGAACGAGCTTTTACAGCAATTTATACTCTAGAGCAAAATGACTTGGACTTTTAAATATGCGAATACTGAAGTTATTTTACAGCCATATGGGCAGAACTTATTATGACTTGGAAGCTAGAAAATCCTCTTTGCTTGATAATACGCCTTATGGGCCCTGGTTTGATCAGAAGCCCAGGATAAAGGCATTAACGCGTCGTGAATGCTGCGTTCATTTTTGGGCAAAAAAGACACAAAATAAAACCGATGGTTAGTTACCTTGTTGGGTATGACTGGGATGAACGTTACCGCATCTACACTGCCGCCGGGAAAAAAATCCTGGACACCTAAAATTTACCTTATGTTTGATCCTAATTATCTTCTGAACCGTTGGTTTAATTAATTGTAGTCTGATCCATCAGGAATGTGAGTGTGTAACTGATTCTTGAATAAAGTTCAATGAGTCGTATGTTTTTTCAAATTTCGGAACGCCCTATGAAGTATACCCAGTAGTAGCAGCTAATTAGAAGGGATAATTATAGTCCCATATGTTTTAACATTTTCTTTCTTTTTGCTTACTTTCCTATTTTTGCTATTAGAAGAGATATGTACTTTTAAAGTATATTTTCACTCACCAGTCACTCTGTATATTTAAATATGATTTCTTTGTTTGAACAAAAACAGATTTATATGTACTTAACAAATTTATTGTTGTTAAAATCGGGTTTAGTTGTATTGTTTTAATTCAAATACAGTTAAATTTGAGTGTACTGTAGAATAATTCTGCCTTAGAAATATTTTCTTTAAAACCTGGAGAAAATATACTCACAATCATATTAAAAATGCTAAACCAATAATCTCAATTTGCCTTTAGCCTTCCTTTTAATATTAATGTAAAATTTTAAATGTATGGCGCCTATTTATTTGCAAATGTAATTTGATAAAAAAAAGTGTGCTTAACTTGGTTTAATCTATTTAATCAGGAATTTTCAACAGATGTCCTCCTGATCGTCGGCGGTCACATTAAATTACACTATTTCCACATTTACTGAAAAGTCTCGCCATAAATGAAGTTATATTGTTAATTGTTAAGTGATTATAGATTATAGTTAATCATAAATAAATATAAATTTGCATAAGTACCTAGACATAAAAATCTACGACCTGCACAATTTTGATTGATTAAAGGAATATACTTTACTCGAATAAATACAAAATTTTAAATTTGGTTTAAATTACATTTAGAATCGTCTTAATTTGCAGTACATAATGTTATAATAACAAAACGGTTTACATTTAATTAAAACCGTTGAAAATGAAGTGGAAGTTTAATTAAGTTGAAATTACAAAATTTTCATACGTGTAATCTGATTATTTTTCCTTCTTTTTTTGTTTTTTTCATTTTACTTGTAGTTTCGGTTTCCTATTTTTTACGTACCTACTAATTATTTGTTAAACAAACTTGGATTTCTAAAAAACTTTTATATTGTATCATTTTAATATACGATTTTTATTTCGTTTTAATTTTTAATTTAATTAATATTGTTTAAAATACTTTTATAACACCCACTTACCTACAACAAATGCTGTAATACTAAAATTCAATTATGTTGTATGATATTAAAGGTTGTCAATAATGTGAAAAAATATAAATTGCATAATTAACCAACAACATATTTTCTACATATTTCAAATATTTATCCAAATTAACTACTATTTGGCGATTTAGTCATTCATTTTCTTTTACCCCATTGTTAATCAATCCTTAAAAGTTGCATTGGTCAAATTTTTTTTAATGAGAACTGCACAAATGTAAGACAAACCACTATAGTTTCTTTTCTCTTCATTGTTCTTTAAAAAAGTTATGATACTATGCAATGACTACAGTAATTAGTATAGCATACGAAAAAATTACTCGTTTATGATTTATGTTAAATTTAAATACATTTTGAATTCTCACTCTTCACATGCTAGATGGCATTAAGAATTTTATTCACCATATTATTCTCGACTCGTGCTATCGTAACACGTCCGAAAATAATTTAAATTATTCTGCCGACAAAGTTATTTTTTAATTTCTAATTTTTTTAATATATCAATTTGTTATCAATACTACTAGGTGAAAAAAGTGTACTAAAGATCAGTTGAGAACAGTGACATTTATGGATCACCGTTGAACGTATCTTTCAACATGACATTAAAGAATTTGGAGCTAGCGTTTTTCCACTTGTAGTTTTTTCCAACTATTTTTCAACATTAATAAACTATGTTATTAGTCAATGCATTATTAAAATTAATTAGACTAGTTTCTATAACATAAGTAAATAGTGCAAACTTCAGAAAGTCATAGTATGAAAGTCAACTAATAATTAATGACTTCATAATATGAACAGCAATTTTACACAATTAATGGGTGAAATTTTTTAGGCATATAACTTTTGAACTAAGGAAAAGTCAGCCCCATAATGTGAAATGATTTGTTCTTCTTTGAGAAGGGGCACCAAAAACCACTAAGACGTTATTGCAGGAAACGTTTCGTTCAACGAATGTGCACTTCCTTAGGCCTTTAAAACAACGTATACAGGGTGATCTGCGTGGAACGTGAATTAAAAATTTTTTAACTTGCAGATAAATCAGAAACTTGAAATTCTGTACGCGGCCATAATCGATCATTTTTGTTCTACCTAAAATATTTTAAAGCCGTCAGCTATACAGGATGGTCAAAAAATTGCTATCAACTTTTTATTTTAAATACAAAAAGTCAATTTTTCAAATGGCACCTTCTGTTTTTTTGTATCATTCGAGAGATAATTGAATTTTAGGGTAGATTGCTTAAGCATTTTCTATACCCAATTCTTATTGGATAAAAATCAAGAAATATTTCATAGTAAGTAAGTCGATAAATTCTTTAATTTTTTTAAGTTAGTAGTTATGCTTTGGAAACATAAGATAATCGGAATTAAATTGTGGTAACATTCTGACAAATTAAAACCCGTTGTGCTAAGCTAATTGTTTCATAAATTAAAAATGTTGTAGAAACGTTTCTTGAGAATTTGCCCCTGATCAGAGCTGCACGTTTATGGTACCAGATGGATGGGGTACGAGCGCACAATACAAAAGCTGTCCATATAAAATTGACGACCATGTTTCATAATATGGTGAGAAATTCAAGTGGCCTGCTAGACTCCCAGATCTAACTCGTCTATATTTTTATATTTGGGGGTAAATAAAACATTTGGTTTATTCTTCACCAATTCGCAACGATTTGAGACTGAGAATAACAAAGCTTGCGACAGTCGCGATTCCAACGAAATAAGAAGAGCTACGCAATCTGTGGTAAGAAGAATAATACAATGTTTAACACAAGAAGAACATTTACATTAGAGAATTCTGTCAATATGTACGTTAAGCATCCTGTCACAACATTTCAGTTTTAACGGAACTAACCCATAGTAAGCTGGAAAGGAATAGATACATTTCCTAGCACCTGTGTAAGTCTTAATTTTTAGCTGATCAGCAACATGCACTATTTTGTTCAACATGACACGCCAATTCAATTTTTTCCAGAAAATTATTCTTAGATTTATAATAATAAATACGAAAAAATGTTAGTTAATAATAGTTTGTTTAAAATTAAATAGGAATCCATATTTTTCATTAAACAGTTGTGATTGTTCTTTGTTTTCATGGAATAGCTACTTACTTGAAAAACCGAATAAAAACTGACTAGAAGGTATTTATTAATTGTTATTGAATAACTCGATAGGAATAGGAATTGGGTATAAGAAATGTTTAAGCAATCTACCCTAAAATTTAATTTTCTCTCAAATCATGTAAAAACAGAAACTGCCATTTAAAAAATGGACTTTTTGATAATTATTGATTGTGATATTTAAAAATTGCCTGTGTCTATATAGTAGAAAATGAAACAACTAGTAGGACATCAGGAGTAAGCCTAGATTTTCAGCCAACTGCTTCATAAATTTAATTTTATAATCTTAACTGATTTGCGAGATACAATTTTTTTGTTAAATACTACAAAGACCATTTTTTGGGAAAAATGTCATATGTCAAAACGGTCAAGGATATGATAACATAATTTAGGTTAAATAAACTCAGAATTATATAGCCAATCGACTCATGTAAAAAGAATTATAGGTTTGTATTTAAAATAAGAAAGTTGACAGCAATTTTTGGCACCCTCTGTATAGCTCAAGGTCTGAAAATATTTTAGATAGAACAAAATGATCGATTATAACCGCAATTTTCTGATTTATCTGCAAGTTAACAAACTTTTAATGCACGCTCTACGCAGATCACCCTGTATAATGTGTGTTTTATTAGAGATATTTATTTACATTTAATTGTTAATTTATGTTCTGATTGTTGGAATCCACGTGGTTATTATAATATTTTAAGTGTCAGACCATTTCTTTGTTTTAAAGACTTGAGGAAGTTTACATTTGTTGAACGAAACGTTGCCTGCAAAAACGACTTAGTGGTTTTTTGGTGCCTCTCCTGAAAGAACAAATTATTTAAATAAAACGTATAGAAGGAAATATTTACCTATCATCAGATAAAATGAAGTCGTTCTATTAGTAAGGTGTTGCGTTTAATTAAATCATCAATAAATTTTAATCAGACTCTTTAAACACCAACTCCTATTACATTACTAAATAATAGAATCGTTTATCATAAGCATGTTATATATATATATATATATATATATCTTACATAAATTTGTAGATAAGCGGTCAAAATTTGTTTACAGAAAGTCGATTCTTTATTGACGCCAACTAAGCGTTCGTTTTTTTAAGTTTAAGTTTACATTAACATCGACGGTTTTCCAACAATTAAGACGAATTGAGAATCAGATACGGCATATAATGTAGCTTATGCAGATGATAATGCAATCAAAATAATATAATTATGGATATCTGAATTAGAGGCTCATTAAAATGGAAATACCAGAAAAACGATTACAATTATTATTAGTTAAAAAATTAAGCACTGCGAACAGAGCAGAGATTCTCTGCAGCATATAATTATCAGCGGATTACTTCTACGGATTAGGTGCAAGATTTATTTTGGTGGGGTCTTTAATGGCACAATTTTTACCCTGTATATCAAAATTATACACATCAAAAGGCAGAGCTTTAAAACCAGCATCAGTTATTGATTGTCTATATTTATTCGTTATCAAGGGAATTAGCTAAACAAATGTAAAAATTAAATCTTTCCATAATTTCTGATATGATCACTCCTTTGTAATTATAACAACAAGCACCAATACAATTGGAAAAATATATAATTGAAAAAATTGGATATAATTTAGACAAAAATATCTCTGATAACGTTTCCTTAAAAATAAGAGATGGTATTGAACAAGCAGTGGAAAATCTTCAGACCTTAACACAAAATGTTACATGGCAATCCACTCCACGAAAAGAAAACTAAAAAACTTAAAAAACGTCTGTAAGATTCCAGGAATGCTAGTTTTCAAAAGTTACTAAAGAATTAAACAGCAACAGAACAAAATGAGCACTTTTTTATGGAAAGCTCAGAAAAAACTCAGACAACCTCAGAAATCAGTGCGTCCACTTATATCTCAAAACAACTGTGTTTAAACCCAGAACCGTAAGCATAAAACATAGAACACTCTAATTAAAAATTTTAGAACGAAGGAAACAAATAAAAACACTACGTTGCCAATAAACAAAACCTCTGAAGAAAACAAGCTTTGGTTCATTTGTCAATTTGGGGTACTATTTTATTTTTTGATAGTGTTCTAATCTAATCTAATTTTTTGTTGGATTTTTTGGAAGTACGATAGAAAGTTGCAAAAATGATTCCAATTTCAAAACCTGGCAAACCACCAAATCTTTCTGAGAGATCTAGGCCCATCAAATGAGCAAAACTGCAAACCAGGCTTAATATTCCGCTAATAATTTTTAATGGTTATCAAGTTCCGCAGGCTGCCAAGTGTCTGTTTGTGTGTTGTACATAGCTGATTATGCTTGTTTAAGTAAATTTTATAGGTTATAATTAAAAAGTACACTTTTGGAGGTTTTCTTTAATAACTCCTTTTACTTATTATTTTATTTCTTCATAAATATAACATATAAAGAAAGTATTTGTGCAGTTTTAGTTAATTACATCCAAAGTGTAAAAACCACACGGAAGATCAACCAACTATCGAAGACCAACCAACCATAGCAGAACATGGCACATAACGAAGAGAAGAAGACAACAACGTCAGTCTTTAGAGTATGAGTACTTTAGAGGACAAACACAGTTCAACCCGGAAGATAATTTTAAGAATACAGATATTAAGAATTATCCTAGATTGATAAGTTTCATTAAAAGAAAGTTAACCGGTCAGGTAAAAAGAAATCTAGTGTCTTTGCAAAGTTTGAGGCAGAGAAATTTTTGAAGGAAGCGGATGATGACACATAATTGTCAATGAAAATATAATTTACTACAAAGTTTGGTAATTGATGCTAAAACTTTCATCTGTGTTTAGGTGGTGTTGAGTGTAGGGATTAGCTGGGCATTGTGCCGAGAAGAAATAACATTTCTGGAAGTAAAACACGTGAAAGGTATAAATTTATTTTTTTTAATTGAAATTCCAAACACCAAAACGAATATCAGGAAAGAATTTGCCGCATCAGGTGGAAATTTTGACGGTATAGATTTATTAAACGTATTTAGAAAGTATTATTCCTTCCGGAACAAAATAACGTTTTAGATGAAAAATCTGATAATTTATCTAATTGGTTTTTGGAAATTTTTAATTTTGTAGTTAACGTACCTATATAAAAATAAAATTTTTTGTATTGTTTTTTCATTTTAGTTTGGAAAATCTGACTTTTGCGCATCCAATTGAATGTCGAAAAATTGAGCAATTACTAACCGGATTTTACAATAGTTATTTACATTAGAGTGTGGAAAGTAGGATCTAACATCACATTACACACGAAATTTGGCCGACGATCATCATCAAAAAGTAAAAAAAGAACAAAATTATTTCTACTGATTTTAAGTGTCTGTTTAACCATTTTGACATACACCTCCTAATATGTGCCAGTTCATTTATTTAACTGACGTATAGATAGGACAACAATATGGTCATTATTTTCATTAAATAGATCAACTATGAAACTCCCTATACTATTAAATATTATCAATTATAGCATCAATTGATAATTTTAAAAAAATAATTGATATTAAATTCTACCTGTTAAAGACTTCGTGATTTCGTTTCATGCATAAAAAAATTTTATGATTTATTATATTTAGGTTTGAATGTGTTTCTTCGTAAAAAATGTCGTTTAAATGTCAGTTTTGCACAATGGTTTACTCCAGATTTAATACGCTTAATTAAATCAAAGAAAGCAGCTCACAAGAAATTTAAACAATTTAAAACTGAGTTAGATTATGATGAGTTTAGTCGACTAAGGACTTTGTGTAAAACTGATGTTAAGAATGGTTACTCCAATTATTTAATACGTATAGCATTATGTAAAGCAAAAGAATAATGTTATTAGGACAGTGCCACAGAGGATGTTTTATAATGATGTATTTGCTCGTTAAGGGCCTGCATTGTTGATTTGTTTTGTAAATATTTTAAGTTTGTTTACAGCGACAACAATCCAACAGCCACTACGTTTGATTTTCAATCATTTTTTTTGCATTTTATTTTATTCTGTATCTTGTGAAGCAAATCTTCTGAGCCTTAATGAATTAGATATTAATAGAGGAGCTGGTCCTGATGGCGTGCATCCTATGATTCTTAAGAATTGCTGTAACGAAATAATTACTCCTTTATTTCTGATTTATAATTATGTCTCTTGATACAGTGCATTTCCTTTAGTTTGGAAGCGTTCCTACATTTCTCCTATATTTAAGAATGGAAACTGTTTTGATGTCACTAACTATAGATGAATTAGTATACAGTCCTGCATGCCTAAGATTTTGGATAAATTAGCGAGTAAATTACTTCAGGAGTTTTTTTTTAACTTCATAATCAATCAATAGCATGGTTTCTATCCCGGTAAAAGTACGTTGACGAATTTATTTCCGTATGTAAATTGTATAAACAATTCTATTAAATCTGGAGTAAAGCGTTTGCTAGAGTCAATCATATTATACTGTTGGCTAAACTTGAGGGATATGGTATTTATGATAGGCTGCTAGCATATATTATGTCATTTGTCTGTGGTAGATCACAACTAGTTAATGTAAATCATTTCATATTATCAGAATTTATAGTACCATCAGGAGTACCACAAGGTTCTCATCTGGGCCTAATTCTATTCTCTATACTCAGAAATAATATGAGTACTTGTTTGCAGTAACGTTTCCTTTTGTTTGCTAGTCATTTAAAGATTTTTAGAGTAATTGCTTCTGAAGCAAATTGCAAAGATTTGCAAACCAATTTGTTTAACTTGTATATTTGGTGTTTCGAAAGTGATATGCATCTAAATAATAAAAAATGAGAAAGTATTACAAAAGGATTAGTACTCAACATACCTATTACATAAATAATGATACTCTCGACAAAGTTTCTGTTACAAAAGACTTAGGTGTGCTATTAGACAACTCTTTAAGTCATACTTCATATGAGTGTCAGACTTTATCAAACGAATAACAGTTGAGTTGAAATATGTTAGAAATTTAGTTGTACTTTGTGTGGCTTTTGTGTGTCCTCTATTAGATTTTAATTGTATAGTTTGGAATCCTGGTTTTAAGGTGCATGTGATCAGATCCGAAAATATACAAAAAAATTGTTAAAAGTTCTTTGTAATAAAACTGGATTAATTTTGGGCAACGATGATTATCTTGAAATGTTATCTACTTTGGTTTTCAAAATATTTTGAGTTATGTTTTGCTTATAAGTGTTTAAATAGTGTTGTTTCTTGTTCTGATGTACTTGCAGAATCTAATTTGCATGTTCCTCAGGAAAATACAAGATATCAATACTTACTTGAACAAGTGGTTCACGGCTTTAGCAGCCCTATTATTCGTGAATTTGTACCCAAAATTAGAATTTAGCTGCAAATGTATATAATTATAGTTATAGTGTGTAGTGGCATTGTATTTACGCTTATTTTGTTAAATGGTATAATCTGTAAATAAACATTATTAAACATTAAAGCCTTCACAATAAAGAAGGACAAAACGTCGACTATCTCAGCCTGTTGATTTTGTTTGTTCACTCTATTTTCACAAAGAAGAGTTCATAATCCCATATCAAATTATAAAAATAAGCCATTAACTCATAAGCAATACATTAATTTTTCTTCAAGCGTGCTAAAATATGAATTTTACTATACCGCATTGAATATATAGAACGACTACATTATTTTACGGCGTACAATAATATTATTATTTTACGCTCAATTAGTAACTTAGTTTGCCGGTAGAGGTATTAGCACTTTTTAAGCAGAAACGCCATTTAAAATTTAAACTTTTAAAAATGTCGCAAATTGAAGGAACTCCACCTAAAATAAAACAAATCGCCGATGCCTTAGTTGAAAATTTGATCCCCAACAAATCGCGCAAAATATATGATTTTGCTTACAATAAATTTTTGAAATGGGCGCAAGAAAATAATATAATCAATTACACAGAAAATGTTATGTTAGCGTATTTTTCCCATTTGGCGGAAACTATGAAAAGTTCGTCATTATGGGCACAATATTCCATGCTAAAGTGCCAATTAAATATTAAACATGACATAAACTTAAAAATTACGCAAAATTAATTTCCTTCTTGAAGCGCCAAGCTGATGGGTATCAACCAAAAAGCAAAAGTTTTCTCAAAAGAACATTTTAATAACTTTTTACAAAATGCGCCAAACAATGAATATTTGGCCATGAAGGTAATTTCAAATATAACTTTTTCAATCGCTAAAGTAGATACTATTTTCTTAGATCGTATTAATATTCGGAGTTAGTGGGGCATGTCGTTGCGACGAACTAGTCAATTTAAGAATACAGGATATCGAAGACCTGGAACGTATAATACTAGTAAAAATTCCTAATACTAAAACGAATAAGTCACGGACATTTACCATAGTTGGAGATTTTTATTTAAATTTATGTAGACAATATATGACACTTCGACCTAATGACATCAACATAACAAGATTTTTTAAAATACCAAAATGGTAGATGCCACCGTGTCGTTATGGGGATACATAAAATTTCAGGTATACCAAAACAAGTGGCAACTTTTAAAACTACCTAATCCAGAGGAATACACTGGTCATACACTGCGACGAACCTCAGCT
The DNA here is from genome assembly GCA_030710515.1 of Abscondita cerata. Lineage (NCBI taxonomy): Eukaryota > Metazoa > Arthropoda > Insecta > Coleoptera > Lampyridae > Abscondita > Abscondita cerata. Next base: position 17,921 of record JALBCR010001912.1, read on the forward strand.
ACATTGTTAGTTGACAATGGTGGAGACATTACCACTCTAAAAGACACGGTGGATGGAAATCTAACAATGTAGCTGAGGGATACATCGAAGACTCCCTTTCAAACAAACGTGAAATTGCCAATAGAATATTAGGGTGCGATGAAGGTAACACATCTACCGTAACATCAGGTGATCTTAACAGGCCTAGTACTTCCACCGCAACATCGAGCATATCCCAGTCAAGTGAATATGAAATCCATCACGACTATAATGACGTCAATGTCAGTTCTAAAACAGCAAGTAGTGGATTAAATATTATTAACTCGACATTACAAAATTGTACCTTTAATATTACTATAAATAAGAAATAGGTATTTTTCCACTAAGTGTTATAGGATGTCACCTTATGGTATTTTGGAAACAGGTAAAGATTGTTATTGCAGTTTAAATGGAACAATAAGAGTTATTTATCTTACCTCTTCGACCTTCTCTTGTTTTCAAAAAATGCTTTGCCTACTACATATTAAAAAAATGAAAATCGGCATTTTCTTTAAACTTGCGTAGAATCCACTATTTATCCTATCAAAAATGTAAATATAAAAGTTGTAGACATTTAGATATTGAATAATATGCGTCATTAAAATATTTTTTTGCTTGCATTCATAGCGAAATATAACCCAAAGTTGCATTTTTTAAATGGAAATGATAATTTATTTTTTATACAGTTGAATTACTTGATTTTTCCTTTTCAACGATATAAGGTTCGAGCTATTTATCTTGTGTAGTCTTCTAAAGTACACAAGATAAATAGCTCGAACCCTATATCGTTGAAAAAAATCAAGTAATTCAACTGTATAAATAAATTATCATTTCCATTTAAAAAAATGCAACTTTCGGTAATCTGTGCTTCGATGCAAGCAAAAATATTTTAATGACGCATATTACTCAATATCTAAATGCTACAACTTTTATATTTACATATTTTGATAGATAGATAGTGTGATTCTACGCAAGTTTAAAGAAAATGCCGATTTTCACTTTTTGCAATATCTAGTAGGCAACGCATTCCTTTGGAAAAACAAAGAAGGTCTGAAGAGGTAAGATAAATCCTCCATATTGTTCCATTTAACCTGACCTGTAATCCTTAACTGTTTCCAAAATACCAATGGTGAGCATCGAATTTGGACACACTGTATAGTTACTACAAAAGAATGTTTGTTTTAAGTTTTCATCTGAAATAAGAGTTAATTATTATTATTGTTGTATTGTTAAATAATTATAGCTTTCTTTCTTACTCTACAAATTAATACAAAATTTTCCTTTTACAAACCGTGTTAATACACACAACAAAAATAATGTTGTTTGACAGTCATGTTTGACAGTTGTAAAGTTGAGTTAACGCTGTTGCCTATTCATTCTAAAACCACCTCAATTACTTCAAGAATTTGGTTTTTACGCTTGAAGAAAAAATAGTATATGCTACACGGGTCGAACGCCTTTTTGTGTTTCGCAAAAGTATTTTGCGGCCTCAGCTGCGCTTCGGCCGCAATACCTTCGCTCAACACAAAAAAGAATGCGTTCTACTCCTAGTAACATAATATACTATTAAATAAATTTCAGTACTTAGTAGGTAGTAGGCATTTACTTTGATATGTTGAATTCAAATACACTGCTTATGAAATGGTTTATTTATATATTTTTTTTTCTTTTGAATTTTCTCGGCAGAAGATAAAGAATCAAAAACATGAGTTCACATTAAATATTGGAGATGAAGAAAAAATGAATGGGAGTAGCACATTTAGACTAAAATTCAGTATTAATGAAAGACATCTATTTAACCATTTAATTCAGTAATACAAAATGTGGTAGGTACCATCATAAAAAAATTTATTTAAATAAATTAAATAGAGGTGTTCCATTCGAAATTGAATCATTGAAAACAAAGAAGCAGAGTTTTCTAAAGCTGTCATAAGTCAGAAATGTAATTTAGTTACCTCACGATGCTCAATATTACTAATAAATCGGTACAGGTTGATAGTACATCTACCGAATGTTTCTTTAAGGTTAAGGTCGAAGCAAGTTAATGTATGTACAACTTGAATGAGTTTTTTTTAGAAGAAGCAGAAGATAGACAAAGACGTAATGAGATATCCTGTATAATCAAATTTATACATTTTTCGAAACTTTTTTAGAAATGGCAAAAATTTTGTTGCTTATTTCCTAAAGCAACAAAATTTTGAGTTTAACATAACCAAAATTTTTACAGAAAAAAAATAAGTAGTTGAGTTATATTCGGCTATTTTGTACTTATTACTTAATATTTTAATACTTATAGATTTAATTTTTTTACTTTTAAGTCATATTCATGTTGTTGGGTTTTATTAATAAAAGTAGTACTTACCATTATTAAAACGTAATTCTGGCTGTCAAAATTTTGTGAAACTTTGGTTAAATTTGGACAAAGAGTTGAATTATCATAGAAAAAATGAAATGTACTATATTAATAAATGTATAAGTAAGAATTGAGGTTTCCAGAGCCGGAGTCATTGTTAAAACAAAAGTCTCCCGGGATTGGACCGTGACAAAAGGTAACTTTGTTTGTATTACTGATGCAAATTATTTGTTAAACAAAAATGTGAAACAAAAATATGTATGCAAACTGTTAGTAATAAGTATTTATGAGCTTCTAGAATACATTTCATCACTGTTTTGTATTACATACCTACTTTCACCCAATGAGGGAATGGGGATGAGTGTGATTAGGAAAAATTGAAATAGGAGCCAGTCCTAAACGTGTACAGAATAGATTTTGAGAAAATACTAGTCTGACAGAAATAATTAGAAAGCTTTTAGGTACAAAATTTTAAGTATTATTATTGACATATTCTTGTAATTTATATTTCAAAATATATTTCAATGATGCATGTAAGCTACTTAAAAATTTATTTCTTTTAGATTGATTTTTGTATGTGATTAAAGCTAAGTTAACTTTGTTAGAATTTTTATAATGCCGATTTTAATATACGATTAGTTTGGCAGATTTTACATCGTAACAGTTCAGTTTATATTTAATTTAAACAAATAAATAGTAATTAAAGTAATTAAAAACTGATAAATATTTAAAATAAAATTTCTAACATGTCTTTTATTTAGACCAAACAGTTGCGTAAATATAAAAAATTTAAGAATGAAATATAAACAAATAAATGAAAAATTTAATTAGTAAATTGAATAAAGGTTAAACAAAAACAAGTTAAATAATTTCATTTTTAAATAGAAAATTAGGCACGTAAACGAAACCGTAGAATCCTGAAAAATAAATGATAAAACTTGTGTTATTGAAAATTTAATTTATTACGTGATATCTTGGTGTACTTTTAGTTAATTGTAAAGGTCTTTGAACGGGTTACCATTAAAGCAATCACGATGTCTGTATTTACAAAGAATACATTTTTAGGTGAACGTATAATTTTCTAAGCTCTTAATGTACTACACCATATATAAATTAGATTATCTAGAAAACATAATTACAAAGGTACAAACTAAATGCAATAACTCACAATTAAGGTTTCCAATGCATTGCGGAAAACCAAAATTCTTTTAGGTTCAATGACCAATGATGAACTTTCAACAAAGCACACAATAACCTGAAAGTTTTCATTTAAAATTGTTACTCCTTTTTCCAACACAATGCGATACATCTTCGTTTTTTTTCTTGTTGACGTTTCTTGAGATCTTGACTTAATCATGTTGATTTTAATCTTTGTGTCACGTTTTGCATTTGCTAGTTAGATTTAAATTTAATGCACAATAACATATGACACAATCTTTAACAGCATGAAAGCTGGCGATTATCGTTTTAAAGTTTCCTCGATAAATAACAAAAGCTTGACGGAGTATCAACGTAATAGTATGAACTTTTTTAATTTAAACTTCGTGGAAAAAGATATCTATAATATCCAATTTATCAGCTTTATTTAATTTTTAATGATGTACTACATTGTAAGATTATAAATTGAACATTTTTATTTATGTATATATACAGTGTGTCTATTGTTATTGATTTTTTAAACAAAAATATTCTTGATAAAAAGGTCTGACTGGTCCATAACTTAAAATGCAACTATCAGATATAAATTTTTTTAAGCCGTATACGAGGTTCGTAAAAAATATGAATTTTTATTAAGAGTAAAGTGATATTATTTTTTGCAATACAAATGACTGTTATAAAAAAAAGTTGTTTTGAATTAAAAGTTATATCTAAATATAAAATTACAGCCATTTATCATAAAAAATTACGTTTAGTCATTATTTACGTTTTACATTATACATATTTGCAGTTATAAATTTCAATACTGAGTGTATCCATCTTATCTGTTAAAAATATAATAACCTTTTTATTTGTTAATGTTTTTGAACAATCTTGCAATTTAAATACGTAATGAATGCATAATAATTATTTATTTTAGAAATTGGAAAATCCATACAATGAATAAAAATTAATATCTGATGGTTGCATTTTAAGTTTCGGACCATTCAAAACTTTTTATTAAGAAAGAAACTTTTTTTTTGAAACCGATAATAAAAAATTTTTTCCAACTTAAGTAGACATACTGTATATTTTTTGAGTTTTCAATTGGTTTGTAGTTGTAATAACTGTTTACAATCTTGTATTGGGCAAGTAAACGCGTGCATAAATGTACTAAATTATTGAAATAATGATACTTCATTAAAACATTGAAAAATTTATAAGACGTATCTTTGCCGGACTGCAAGACAAGAAGCCATGGAATTATATAAAATTTAATCGAAATATTTTTAGCCATAAAATTTACACTAGCACCTCCAACATCCTACCTCATTGGACTCCATTCTTTATTTTGATTATAGATTTAAAGTGTGTACCACCCTAGCGCAATCACTTTTACATGAATACAAGTTTTATCAAATTAACGACATCACATTTGAAATTTAATTTGTAATATACAACATGTTGTCAAGGAGTTATCCAACTTAATTTGCATGTTTTAGCAATTTTCGATTCATGACCAAATTTTGAAGGCAATTTGATCATCAAATAACAAGTTTATATCACACCGTAATTTATCTATTTTAAAGAAAGTTTATTTTACCACCTCCGAAAAACAGTACTTGTTTCCCTATTAGAGAACTGAATGTTTTTTTCTGTTTAAGTTCCTTTACTTTTAATTGTATTTTTGCACCATTTCATGGTGTGTGCATGTGCACCTCTGTATGTTTTGCATTCTGTTCACAACCTTCTGCTTTTTTCTGCTAATATCTGTTGAATTTAATTTTCTGACGCTCGGGAGAGTTCAAAATTGCTTCATATATTTTTTAGTTGAAAGTAGATATTTTCATTTACTGGTTGATTGCATTTTGTAAGATTCATCAATATCGTGGAGGTGTATTAAAACAATTGCCATTTACAGCTCGACTTTTGCCCCTGACATATAAACGCTTTATCAATGCCTCGAAACTAAAAAAAACGTTTTAACCTCGATAAAACCAGCATCTGTCAGGGCAAAATGTCTTACTTCGACGTTCAGAACCATTATCAAGATTAAAACTAGAAACTAATAATAACAAATTTAGCTTTGATAAAGCCTCCATATGTCTGGGCAAAACGTTGCCAAAATCTAGATATAAAAGGCACATCTCCTCAATTTTGAAGGATTTTATAAAACAGAAATTAATCTGTAATTAAAGTTAATTGGAGAAATTTTATATCCTCTGTTGGAATTTTTCTTTTAAAATAATCGCTAAGCCTTTATTATACAAATTTAAACTACGTTGAATTTCATTTACACGGAAAAATTGTATTTCGTTTGGTATTGTACGTGATAGCTGTTCAATTTTGTTATCTTGGATTGTTGCAAATTGCAATCAGTTCATTGACTACACCTTGAAATAAAATAACTCCTACGGATTTTACAAATTATTGCGTGGTGCCATTTAAAAAAATCAAATTTAGGGAGTTCAATTTAAATAATTGATTACTCAAAACTTAGCAAGGTTAGAAAGGTGAATAACTAATTTTAGTTAGCACATGTAATGCATATTAAACCTGCAAAATCGCAGTTGTGTAAATTCAGGAATAACTGAGTTATTCATTTTTTCAAAACGGCAGTTTTTCAAAAAAGTAAAATAACGCAAAAACCGTTCAATTTAGACATCATGTATGATAAATAAAGTCACGTTAAAATTGCCCAAGAATCAATTATTTAAATTAAACTCACTAAATGATTGATGTTTTTAATTTCACCACGTATTTTTTTATGTGCCTTTTAACGTAGAATTTCATAAGCTTTCTAATGTTGTAGGTTTGAAAAATCCGTAAGAGTTAGATACGTACAACCTAGAACGATTTTCGAAGTGTTATAACTTCTTAACGGGGCAAAATTGTACTAAGGTTCCACTCATTACCAGACATGTATACTAAAACACAAAATTTGAGTGTTTGTTTGTTAGGACCTTTATAGACTCAGTCCCTGTACGTCCTAGGCCAAAACTAACTATATAATTGGAATCAGCATTGAATTGCGTGGGAGAATGGGGGAGGTCAGGAAGGGGAAGGGTTCATCAGGAGGGCTTAGACTCATAGTGGAATTAACGTTTCTACCAATATACAATCTGTAATTATACAGTGTCCGCTTCATTTGGAATTTTTTTGATTAAAGAATTTGTATTTGAAATTTGACTTTGGTATCAATTTGGTCAGTTAATACGCATTATGTGTCAAATTTAAATGTTTATCCAAATAAAATTAAAATTTGGATTGTTTCTCAAGGTATTGAAACAACTTAATTTACGAGAAAATTAAATGGTTGAAACTAATTATCCCTCGAACAGGAACACTCGCATCTTCAAAAATTTTAATAGGAAAAACATGGTCTGATATTATTTAATTTAAGGTCGGTATCGTGATATATTTTAATTGACTTTGTAGTGTAGCTTTTGGATAGTACAGAATGCTCTAACAAAATAATGTCCTTGTCTTGTCCTGTCCTGTTACAATGGTTAATTATAAAACTTCGGAATTTTATTTGTTTTTGTATCTTTTTGGAAAATGATAAATTATCTTGTTTGAGTCAAACTTCGAATAAAGTTCTTAACAAGAAAATGGCGATAACAAACAATTAGAATTAAAATTGATTAAATTTTTAGATATAAAGTAATGATTATGATAATCACGCTAATACGTTTCATGAATCCATGTTTGTAATTAAAAGTTTCAATATGTGTATACAATTTTCATAAACGACTACGTCATAAAAATGAAAAAAGGTTAAAATCGATTTTTTTAAATATGAAATTGGTACGTAACTCGGTTGCCAATAAAATATTTGAATTTCAAAAATTCTTGAATAAAATTTTCATGTTTTGTAGCTACATAGAATAACGTTTTTTACATTTTACATTAATTTTGTTTCAATGCAAATGAAAAATGTTCACCTCGCAAATACTAAAATTAAAACTTGGTTTGTAAGAAAATATACTACGTAAAAGTTCTTCCAACACTATGTGCCATGTGATGGGAAATTTGCTATTTGTGTTAATGTGATGCATTTTAATATTTTACGTGGCATAGTTTCTCTGTAACATATTGTCTTTCTTAGGTTAAATGGAAATTATAATAATCCTCCCTGATTATGCAATTTTTTGTAGCGTGGAATAATTAAATTTGTTAGGAAGTTTGTTTTTTGAAAAAAGCTCGTCTTATAACTTTAATTTTTAATGCACTTCTCAGCAGCGCCCACACTTTACACTATGAATTTTTAATTATAAATTTTTGACAAATATGATTAAGTTTAAAAATAAACGTTTAATAAAGTTTTTAATGGTATCTGAAAAGTTACTATATCATAAATTTCTATTTTAAGTCAATGTTTACATTTTTTTATTAATGCAGCAAAAGTTTTGTAGTTGTTACATAATAATCGTTTTACAACAGTATTGCCCTACATACATTCAAAAGTTTTGACAAAGGTATCTATGTCACCAATAAAACCATCACATAAATACGAATCGTAGAAATAACATAAACAAAGTCTACGTGATTTTCTGCACGTTTGTTGTTGTTATTATTGCCATACTTTATCAATTTTGTCAAATCTTAATATTATATAATAATTAAATTTTAAATTTATTATTGTATATGCACTTTGGAAAATTAATAAGGTGATGTATTTATTAAAATTGACGAAACGTAAGTAGGTACAAGTTACTACTGATTACTTAAAAATAAGTGTTTTTGAACTAAAACTACAAAGGAAACCTTTAAAAACACAAAACAGAGAAATGTTTAATATATAGGCCATGTTCGTAAATGAAAATATAAACACCTAAGACCGGGTCAATTTATATTTATTTATTTAATATTAACTAAATTGAAGACATCTTCATAACAACTACAAGTTGTGTGACGTTAATTTTTTAGTTTTTATTATTATCTACATCCGGTAGCACAATTATTTGGTGCGCGTCATGGTTCGATCAATTAAAGCTAAATAATTATTAAGACACCACTTAATTCCATATAGAAAGTACAACAAACAAAACATATCAATATCGCACAGCCGTAGTAAATTAATTAAATAATTAAACGGTTTTAAATTCTCATGATATTGTAAAGAGAACGTTAATTTTCGAAGGCGTTAGCTAGCAAAATTGTAAAACCACTGACAAAAGGCACATACTTACTCAAGTCTTAATCTTAATTACAAAACCGATGATGATGATGATCTCTTTCTTTAACTTATGATAATTGAATACAACGTTCATAAATACAGTTAAAGAAAAACTTAGTTTTATAAGTAGTTGTTCGGATATCTTTTGTTTTTGTCATCAGTATCAGGACGTGAGAAGTTATCAAACAAATGCTTGTCTCAGTCAGATATGACGCCAAAATAGTGAACCACAGATTTAAACAAATAGCCACACATAAACCTGATAATGCAAATTTTAATAAACATTTCATATGCGGCAGTAAATTAGAAACCAATCCGTAAACTAAAATCCAAATGTGAATAACAAACCAAGCGGTGAATTTAAAATTGTACAACGGAAAAATATACAAATTGGAAAACACGTGTTAAATTAAGTTATAAACTTGTTTCGACCTGACTCAATAAAGAAATCGTTTTAGTTAACAGGAATTGTACCAAAAATTTTTTTGGAAGTAGTCTTAAAGAAAAGTTTTCCAACTGAAGTTGTTTTACCTGTTTTGCCAAAGCTGTAACATTTATATTATTTTCACATTTAGGAAAAATGTGATTTGAATTTAGTTTAAACGGTATTTTTAATTTCAGTGACAAAATCAAGATAACGTCAACAGCTCCTTAATAATCAGTTCTATTTTTATTGACTTATTTTTGGCAACATATACTCTACATTTAATGACTTCATTTGCGTTAATTTATTAATAAATTAGAGGCTAGTGGCATTATTTGGAGATTATCGTTATTTCAGTTACATATGGGTGATTTATCAAGGCTAAATTTGTTTATGCATAAAAATCGTTTGATTGCAAATGAATGGTCGCGTGTTAAGTTTTTAATAATTAATCTTCGGCATTATTAATATCACCCAATCAGATCGCTCTACTTAATTTCTCATCACATCGCTGGGTAAAAAAAACTTTGACTACTTTAGATGTGGGGGCGAATCGTCAGTCAAAGTAGCTTCAAAGGCAGTGTTTTATCGCATCTGTAATGACGATACGACAGTGTAAATCTTGGACTATGGTAAAACCATCCATTTAAGAGCCAAGAACTTCCTAGAATGTATCGAAACAGGTGCCCATTATAAACGATTATAGCGCGAGTTACACTATTGACCCATCGTGAAGTGGAAATGCTTTGACGCACCATTAAGTTGTCAGAAGACGATCGCTGGGACCGACATCAGTTAGACAGAATTCTCCAGCAGAAGTGGAGAATTCTTAATTTTATCTGGAAATTAAAAACGAAGGAGTACTGGTTGTGAGCGCGTAGTCATTGATACAATCAACACCCTTGGAAAGCCCTAAGGTTCTTGCCTGTCGTTAGAAACACTGGCAACAGTAAAGACTCAGTACAAAGACTGGAGAATTCTCAATTTTTATCTTTTGAAAGTTTGTTTTGAGATTGTGATCAAACCTATGCACTGTGGTATTTAGTTACTAGAATGCTACTTTGAAGGCTAGAAATCCCGTTAATTAGAAGCATCATTGAACAATCTTGACGATTTCCTCGTCGTTGAATTTTGGAGCTTTCGAAGCAGTTTGACCGTGATGCCTTGCGGTTCAAAGTTACTGTCCGATCAAGACTGTCAGAAACGGGATTGGCATTTCAGCTGCTGACCCTTGTCGACCAGGATTGATTTGCGATGGCTGTGAGGCTACTATGGTAAACTGTTAGTGGAGCTTAATCAGACTGCTCTGGTTGCTGAAGTTTGCCGACTGGCAGCCAACATATGGGGTTATATGGTCCATATGTGCGCGCAATCAAACCCAGCGCATTAAAATCTCAAAACTATCATGACGCTAATAAATTTGTTGATTTTCTAACTTAATTTACGATATATTCGAATAGGTTTCTGAAGTAATAAAAACCACCTTATTAGAGTCTATTTAAATTACTGTGACTACTTGTTCTATCAGTGCTGTGTTAGCAATTGACACATACTGTATTGCCTACTGTTGCGGGGCTGGTTCATAAACTAAAACCATAGAAGAACTGACCTCCTACTAGAATTTCCATTTATAATTTTATATTTTTACCATGAACGACAATTTATTTTGGAAATGTTTAATATGTGGGGGTTTATCTGGAACATTCAAGTAGCTAAAAATTTTATATTTTGCCTCCATGTTAGATCTGCAGATTATTGCCCACTCACCTGTTTGGTATCCAGCTTATAATACAAGATAAGCATTTACTAGAAAGAATCCAAAATTAATTTCTACGGACGATCGAATATAAGCTGAAAGTAAATTATATACGAGGTGACTATACATGGATATTATCTACTTTGTAAGTTCAACTGCTTGATCGACGAAGACAAGTTTCAGACATATATGTGCTGCACGATATTATTAATTATAAGCTAGACACGAGTCTAATTTTAAATTAACATTCTTGGTACCACTTTGTCCTAGAGTTTCCAGAACTCAGACCATTTTCCCCATTGATCATGTTACGACTAATCTAGGTGATAACCATCCTATTAGAAGGATGATGCTTTTGGCAAATAAACACTGTTCAAAAAAGTCAATTAATTTATTTGGTTCAAACAAATTTAATTTAAAAAAAACGTTATGTTTGAAGTTGAAAACAGTAATTAGTTTTATACTATGTAATTTTAAGTTACTCTATTTGTATATTCTCGTAGAGATTTAAAATGTTTTAAATGTTTTATTTAAATAAAACAAATTTTTTTGTTATTCTTTATGGATGCACTATTAATACTATTAATATTAATATCATATTTTTTTTACCATTTTATTTCTAGTGTTATTATTTTTATCTTTCTTTATTGTAATTGGATATTTCCGTAATAAAAGTATTATTATTATTATTAAAGAATCTTTCGGTTTTAAAACGGGTCATGGTCTTGTTAGCAACTTTTGTTACAATTTCTTTAGAAAGCAGTAAATATTATTCTTCTGAAAATTCAGGCAAATATTATAAACCCCACTGGTATGTTTGTATATTAAAGCAATAATAATAAACAAAAGATTATTAATCTAAGCGACTCCAAATGCTCATCCGATAACTAATATTGAAATAGCTGATTTTACGGTGGAGGAAATAACTGAAGCAGTGCAACAAATAAAGCGAGTCGAGCCGTAGGTCCGTATGGATTGCCGTCGGAATTTTGGAAGTCTATAGGAGACGAAGGAAGCACGATACTTTGCATCCTTTTCAACAAGATGACGAAAGGAGACAAAATGCCCGGTGCATTTCGTGAGGGCTTTTTACTGCCTTTTTATAAACATAAAGGAGATTCACGATAATGTCCAAATTATCGAGGCATCAAGTTACTTCCTCACTTAATGAATCATACGATGCACAACAGGAACATCAGAGCCTTTTCTCGTGAGAGTAGGCGTACACCAGGGAAGTGGACTCAGCCCACTTCTTTTAATCTAGTGATAAACTACCTGACATTATAAATGAGATTCTACTTAGTCTACTATTTGCCGATGATGGAGCATTAGCAAGTGGGTGTGGTCGAAGATACAGGAATGTTCCAATCGTTGGTTAAAGATACTAGAAGACAATGGACTGAGGATTAGTAGAGAGAAAATAGAGTATCTGTTTCTCCCATTTAGCGACATTCATGCACCCTGTCTAGATATCAAGATCGATGGAAATGTAGTAATGACCAAATGTTCAACCTTCAAGTATCTAGGCTCAATAGTTTCAAAGTTGCGATGTAGATGTAAACCACAGAATACGCATTGGCTGGTTAAAGTGGCAAGAAAACTCGTCTATACTTTGCGATAGAAGAATGCCACCCAAACTGAAGGGAAAATCTACACAACAATAATCAAATCCGCCCTTACGTACGCTGCCAAAAGCTGGACAATGTATGAAAAGTTCAACCGAGCCCTTACAACTGATGAGATGAAGATGTGCCGCATGTCTCTTGATGTTACAAAGTTAGATCACATAGAAGCGAAAAGATCAGAGGAACCTTACACGTGAAGGAATCTGTAGTCGAGAAAATGGACCATAAACGTAGTTCTTGGTTTGAAAAGGTTTACAACTCACAAGAAGATCATGTGGTGCAGAAGATGATAAGGAATCCAGTAGCAGCTGTTAACAAGAGAGGAAGACTAAGAAACAGTTGGCTAAGGCAGATGAATGAGCAACAGAGGAAATATGGTTTATCAGATGCCGAACGACAGTAGAAGAAAAACTCTAGAATGACGCTGCGATCCATGACTGGAAATATTTAATTAAAATTTGCTGACTCTAGAGGTTTTTACCAACAAAACTAGGAATATTTTTTTGTGATATTAACCATTATGAAGAATAAAACAAGAAGAAGAAGATTGATCTAATAAAGTTAATAATCAGAACGTTGACAAAAAAAAAAAAAAAAAAAAAAAGGTGAAACATCAAAACCGAACTTTATCTGCCAGTCTAGACATTTGATCAACCACCTACTATCTCTTTCCGCACTAAATGACATAGAACCAAGAGATGGGTCAGAGAACCACTCAGTTCAGGCACTTGGAAAATCTGCACAAAGTCTTTAACGTAAAGTGAAAACGAGGTCATTGATGAAATTTTTGATCTCCTAATTCTTGCCAATCACTAAGCGCTTTTACACTTTCTTAATAACTTAAGATGTACTTTTAAATCATTTTGAAAAATTAGTTACTTTTTCTCAATTGAAAAAATCCGGATGAGTATATTCTCAAATCTCCTTTATTTCAAAACTCCATTTTCTACATACAACCCACGGAAGAGAATGATTTTATTATTTGATTTATTTTCCTCATAAAAATAATTCAAAAAAATTATTATTTCTTTCTTCATTTCACGGGCATTCAAATAAAAACTTTGCTGGGTAGGTCTTGGAATTTTCTTTGACGTTTGGTAATTTATTAACAAAGTTTATGTTATAAATTAGAGGTACCTAAGAAAATATTCATTTCTGTCAATTTTTAGGTTATATTGATGTTACGATTTAATGCAGATCTTACGCCACACACGTTATTTTGCTGTACTTTTGTGTATACTATAACAATATATTAAATCGATTCAATTCCGTGACCTGACCAACCCAGTTTTTTATGAGTTATGGGGCGTAGGACGAGGTGAAACTGTGTTGAATAAAAATTTACGCAGAAATACTTTAATTACATTGTCAGTGGAAATATATTTACAACAACATTATTATTTTTATACAGACACATGATAACAATTGCAATTAAAAGAAGAAAAAAAAGTAGCGTTTAATTAGATTAAATTGAAAGGAAATAAATTTCAACTGTTTTACTTGTATTCATTTAAATTAAGTGAACAAACATTCTAAGCAAAATTTACAAACGTAAGTACTTAAGTTTCAAACTTCTTTAAATTAATTCTTCTTTTGTTTATTCCGCGATAAAGTTTTCCAATTATTCAAAAATTAATAATACAAGAATAATACGGTAATCCATCACTTTATGTATCTTGCGAATAGTTGCAGGATAATGATGGTATATATTGCAAACGCGCAATTGTGCTTGTAAGTATATATTGCCTTAATACGTACGTAGTAATTTATTGCTACAAATGACAAGCAAATAGAGTTGGCGAGTTTAGAATGAAACGTTCTTAATTGAGTCATTAGTGTTTGCAGGATACTTCTAAACTATTCTCTGTGTTTGTTGAAAAGACGGATATTGATGATTTCAGTACAGACAGCTTCTGTTCAGAACGTTTTGCGTTATTTTATTTGCGTACATTTAATTTAGTGCCTATTTGAAATAAATTTAAAAATTATGGGAGTGAATTATAAAAAAACTAAAACATGCTAGGTGTTCGGGGAGGAATGTACCAAACTTCGGGGACTGATTCTACAAAAATGATTCTGCTATCTTTAGCAGACCAAATGTTAAACAGTCGGACAAATTAAAATCAGGATCTTGGATATGTTTAGATTTAAGTGCTTCATGTTCACTATTGTAGAAGCATCGAAAACTTTTATTCTAAATAACCCATTGATCTGCTATTTTGATAAACCAAGTGTTAGTAACCACCTTGAACAATTAAAATCGAACTTGAACACTTCTATAGATTTAAGTGCTATTTAAGTGCTTTATGTTGACTACCTTAAAAGCATCCAAAACACTTTTTGTTTTCTAAATAATTAATTGATCTGCTGTCTTTTGCAGACTAAATGTTAGAAACCACTTTGGACAACTAAAATCGAAACTTAACACATTTATAAACTTAAATACTATAATTATTTTGGGACTCATTATTATTTAATTAATTAGTTTTTCAACCAAGTTGAGCCTTCTGTAAGAGTATAAAGATGAGGAAAATCAGACAACAATCAAAAAGTTCTGCTGTTTTGCCAACGTTTCGACCGGTTTAGTCCGATCTTTATCAAGGCCTCTAGCAAATAATTTGATAGTAACTTGACTAATTCATAGATTCAATTGCACATCAAATTTTGAATGTTAAAATAGTAAACATAAAGCACTTAAATAGCACTTAAATCTGTAGATGTGTTAAAGTTCGATTTTAGTTGCCTAAGGTGGGTTCTAAAATTGGATCTGCCATAGATAGCAGATCAATGGATTATTAGAAAAAAAGTGTTTTGGATACTTTTAAAGTAGGGAACATAAAGCACTTAAATAGCACTTAAATCTAATGATAGTGTTAAAGTTTGATTTTAATTGTCCAAGGTATTTACTAACACTTGGTTTGCCAAAAATAGCAGATCAATGGGTTATTTAGAAAAAAAAGTGTTTTGGATGCTTTAAGGTAGTGAACATAAAGCACTTAAATAGCACTTAAATCTATAGAAGTGTTAAAGTTTGATTTAATTGTCCAAGGTGGTTACTAACACTTGGTTTTCCAAAAATAGCAGATCAATGGGTTATTTAGAAAAAGGTTTTTCGATACTTCTACAATAGTGAACATGAGGCACTTAAATCTAAACCTGATTTTAATTTGCCCGACGGTGTTTAACATTAGATCTGCTAAAAATAGCAGAACAGTGGGTTATTTAGAAAAAAAATATTTTTGAATGTTTTTAAGATAGTAAACGTAAAGCACTTAAATAGCACTTAAATCTGTAGATGTGTTAAAATTCGATTTTAGTTGTCCAAGGTGGGTTCTAACATTGAGTCTGCCATAGATAGCAGATCAATGAATTATTTAAAAAAAAGTGTTTTGGATGCTTTTAAGTTAGTGAACATAAAGCACTAAAATAACATTTAAATCTATAGAAGTGTTAAAGTTTGATTTTAATTGTCCAAGGTGGTTACTAACACTTGGTTTGCCAAAAATAGCAGATCAATGGGTTATTTAGAAAAAAAGTTTTCGATCCTTCTACAATAGTAAACATGAACCACTTAAATCTAAACATATCCTAGATCCTGATTTTAATTTGCCCGTCTGTGTTTAACATTTGGTCTGCCAAAGATAACAGAACAATGGGTTATTTAGAGAAAGAAAATGGCGACAATATGGAAGGAGATTTCTGAATACAGAAAACTTTCTACGGATTAGATGGAGAGTCAAAAATATTAGGATCATCAGAGAAGGGTTGATGGTAAAAACAGTGTCAGCTACATAGTCAAATATATTATTAAAAACAACTAAGGTTGGAAATTTTGAAGTTGAAGTAACTGCACATAAAATCCTCAACACTTCTAGAGGTGCAGGGATCTTATAAATTGTACTGTCGAAGAAATTTTAGAAAAGCTGACAGACCAAGAAGTAACTAAAGTTAGGCGTATCAAAACTAATCTCTAAAATAAAAGCGGCATTTTATCAGTTACCTGTCTCCGATACGTTGTTATTGGTGTTTGAAGTTTGGTCATATATCAATAAGATGCAAAGGCCAATAAGTTTGTAAATATAGTAAAACTTCTCATGAAGAAAAAACCCTGTGATAGACCGAGCAAATGTATAAACTGTAACAAAGAACACTTTACTCTTTCAAGTGACTGTCCGGTGTATAAACAAGAAGTGATCATTTAAGAAACAAATGTAAAAGAAAATATACCATATTACCAAGCAAAACAAGAAGTAGTAACTGTTACGCCGTCGCCAAAGGAATTAATACCATCATTGGTTAAAACACTCATGTTTTGTAGTTAAAGAACACCTTAGATCTAGTTAATCTATAAATGCACATGTTACGGATATAAATAAACGAGTTTCTGCAACAGACGTTGAAGAAGATGATCGGCAGGTGATTGTAAAAGTAGTGACATAGAGCAAAACGTAAGGGACTTTTTATCTACTACCTAACATCCATTACATCTATAGATGAAGCGACTGTGGAAAAAGCTAAATCGTAAGAGAAACAAAAATAAGAGTGGTCTAAAGAAAACCTAGAGGTTCGTGGCACGAATCTCACAGTTATCCCAAAACAAGTGATAACGATTAAAGCTGTGATGTTTAGCTGCGATACTTACCTGTGATATTTTTAGTACTTATGCGACATTGTGAAGTCAATGAATGGGCAAGCGGAGGGTTGCTATCCTTCTAAACAATGGAGTTAGATTTTATGATTTTATGCACTAAATACTGCACTTAAACTGATTGTAACCGTTAAGGTGACAGTACGTAATATATACTTACCAAACCGAAATTAGGAAATCACAGATATCCAACGAGTTGTTGGACAACTCCGGCTCCCTTTCATAGTACTAGGTGATTTTAACGGTTATAACACGCGGAGGGTTCTTCAAGAACCGATGATAAGGGTCGTATCTTGCAAAGGGATCAAGTAGTGCTACCCTAATAGCTGCTCTCCGACATACTTTAATGAGAAATCAAACAACTTTTCTGCAATTGACCTTACCATGACATCGTGCTAAATAGCAGCATCTTTGAAGTGGTGCCTTGAAGATGACTTATATAATAGTGACCACTTTTTAATTATGATAAAAACTGACAAGCCTAACGCGGTAAGATATGTCAATGCAAGATGGAAAATTGAAAGCGGACTGGAAGAGTTTTCAGAAACAGTTATTCGCCTCAGAATCCGCAAGTTTAGAACATAGAACTTAGGCAATTATAAAAGCTGCAGATAATAGCAAAAAAATTGCAGGTGGTTCAGTTAAACGAGCTGTACCTTGGTGGTGTCCGCTGGTTGAGCACGCAATTTATGCTATCTACCTAATATGGAGATAAACAATCACCAACGGGGGATGATGTCGGAGAAATTGCTAAAGCTTTAGCCACCCAATTTGAAAGTGTCAGCTCGTTGGCGAACTACCATTCAACATTCCTTGACATTAAACTGGAAGAGAAACTGAACTACACGCCTATGCTAACGAACTATCTGATTACAACTTACCTTTATCCATTCAAGAAGTAGATTCGGCTTTAAACGACATCTATCACCTGAAATGGAAGAAAGGTTGTTAAAACTTTATAACAAGCTTTGGAATAAAGGTACTTACCCCAAGCACTGGAAAGCAGTTATTGTAGTACCGTTACTCAAGGACTCCAAGAAGCGCACTCTTCCAGCAAGTTATCGGCCTATTAGCCTTACCTGTTGCATAGATAAACTGTTGGAAAATATTAGAAATAGTTGATTGCAATGGTCCTGGAAAGAACAATTTATTAGCATCTTAACAGACATTTTTTGTAAGAGCAGATCGATCTTAGACCATCTCGTATTAATGGAAAATCATATCAGGATACGTTTAAAAACCAGGAACACTTGGTCGCGGTGTTCTTCGATATAAAGGGGCGTATGATATGACGTGGAGATACGAAATATTGCAATAACTTTACACCTACGGAATCAGAGGTGACATGTTGAATTTCATTAAATCGTTTCTTACGCACGCCGATTTTGGTAAGACTGAGGAACCACCTGTCTTCTTCTCGAATCCTAGAATACGGAGTACCAAAAGGTCCCACCCTGAGCTGTACCTTGTATGCTATTGCTGTTAATGACTTGGCTACAGATGTAGACCCGTTTGTTCATAAATGATGTTTATATGTAGATGACATAGCGATTATGTATTCGGGTAAAAGTGTAAGAGAAATAACACGCAAACTGCAGAATTCTGTAAATAAAATAATTAAAAATAGCGAAACCTATACTTTATATTTTCTGAAAATAAAACTAGCTTCTTGCACTTCTGTAGACTTAGAACTCCGCACAATGATCCAGTATGTTTATAAAATACCGTGTCATTAGATGTCTGCGTCATGCAACATTTTTGGATATGACGTTTGATGACAATGAAATGTTGTCGAGCGATTAACGTAATCAAAATTTTAGCTTGTACAAAATGGGAGCAGATTAATTTCATTGTGTTTGTCTCAGATGCGTTTATATTTTCTAATTACAAATATCAAACGGACGCATGAATTTTGGATGCGCTGAATTCTGGTAACTTCGCTTTATCCAGGCATGAACCATACATAAATACTATTGCAATAGTAAACTGAGACAGTACTAGTGACTGACATAACAATGTTTTAATTCTTTGACTGAAATAATACCTATTGTTAAAAATTAGTCTCAACTGTGTATAGCATTTTGAATTGTCATCATGGTTTTTTTAATCATTCTAATATTGGTAGTGCAGTGCCATTGATTTTAATTTTTACTTCAGATGTAAGTAATTGTCTTTGATTTCTACCAAAAAGCATAACAAAGCTTTAAATTATGCTGTTCAGATAATTCCACTAAATTATATAAATCTTTATTCAGGTTTTTCACCGCACTATACAAGTTTATACTAATCTTCTGGGGCACCATATATAACACTTACATCACAATACAATATTTAAAATGTACCATACGCATAAATAAATAACCGCATTTTTAGTAGTATCTAAATCAAAGACAAATAGTAATTTGAGTATCTTCTGCATAAAGATGGCAGTCGCTATGTTTTACACTATTTTGTTAATACAAGTATATACAATAAATAATAGTGGTCCTAGTATTGACCTCTGAGGTGCACCTGAAACAACTGGGAGAGACATAAAACTGAGTAAACGTACCTATTGTACTCGATTTTTGAAATTCGATAAAATACAGTAGCGCAAGTAAGGTGTATGACAGATCGTATCAAATGCCCTCGAGAAGTCGATAGAAACAAGGATACATAATTTATTACTATCAACAGTTCTTATGATATCGTCAGTGATATTTAAAAGTGGTGTTATGCAGCTATGATTAGCTTTGAAACCAGATTGAAGCTCGCGTAAAATTGAATGTCTACTATTTTCGTATCTAACTATATACAATTTAGAACCTATTAGAAACAATTTACTAAGAAAATTATACAAGACTATAAATTATTTTACATAGTACGTAATACCATTAATATTTGTAATATAGTATTTGAAATTGAAAAAAGCTGAAAAATAATTTAATATTATTACAAACAGTAAAACACAAAAACATATAATTACAAATATGATATGTAGATACCTCCCTTATAAACGAGTTTTAATAGTTATTTTATGATAACACAATTGAGTTTTTGTTTTGGAGTGTATAACAATAAACGGAAAAGAATTAAAAGCATAAATGAAGAGAAACGTTCAACAACTGACCTTAATTCATAAACGATGTTATTTTCGTCAAAAACACCTACTAAATCAAACAAGTATGGATTAATCAATTTTGATAAAATAATATTTACTCCAAAATAAATGGTGTCAAATTAACTATGTTATTCTGAGATTAATAAATACGTAATAAAAATCAGGTAAGTGATTGATTATGATACATTGATGAACTTCAAAGGATCAAACCTACTTTTGAATATGCGAGAAGCTATTGCTCTTTTTCAATTACAATGTTAAAAGTTTTATTAATTAATTATTTGTATTTAAATGAATTACGTTTTATCTTAATAGAATTTGAACTTGAAAATAAGAGCATTCAATTTAGATAGAAACAAGTGGAAATTATAATATTAAAATGTGTCCTAACATCGTCTCCAATCTTTTTTTCTTTTTAATTGTGTTTTAGCAATTTTTGCACTATTACATTAATAGCATGATGTCCCAGTACAGTGTAAACACAAAACCGAACATTTCAATCCTGTTTTACGACAACTACAAGCAGGCCCACAACCCTTCTGGCATGTGCATGAGATGCTCTTAAGTAAAACCTCTGGAGCTGGTTTCCTTGCGATCCGTGTGGCAACTACTCCTGTGGTTCTTCTTTGCCA
The DNA here is from genome assembly GCA_030710515.1 of Abscondita cerata. NCBI lineage: Eukaryota > Metazoa > Arthropoda > Insecta > Coleoptera > Lampyridae > Abscondita > Abscondita cerata. The sequence continues at coordinate 38,793 of JALBCR010001912.1, forward strand.
TCTAACATCCTCCGGACGTTTATAAACGTACTTGACAATAAGTACGCAATGAATGATGATATATCGTATATTGGAGAGAGTCTAACTTACGATGTTCGTTTCGTGCACGGCACTATCACAACATAAACAATAGGCCAGCGAAACGAAAAGTACATCAGCTGCAGTGTTTCTTCGAGCAGCGGTTTCTTTCAGCAGATTTTATACTTGTTTCTTAAGTCTCGCTTTCGGGATATCCGTCAAAAGCAACAATTGTATTCGGTCCATAATGCCTTGTAATATAGTAAATGTAATTAACACAAATCATTGCAAATTACTTGTGATGACCCCACACACCTGGCTGCGCAACTTGTTTTCTGACGTAGATGTCGTTGAAATGCCATGGAGACTATCATGTGTGGGAACAGTAACGGTTGAAACACAAAATTCTGTGGCGTAAGGTTAATTTGTTTGTATAAGAAGTCGTTTATTTTACAGCGATTTCAGTTTTGCTGTGACTAACTTTATTATATATTGTTTTTATAATGATAAATTGATTGACCTTCACTGCATTATATATTTATTGGGAATGTCCAGATAGTGATAACGTCTCCCGATGTCGTTTGTATATTTTACACAAATGCACTAAAGTCTGTCCAGAAACGAAGCGAAGTAATAAATCAACATGTTTAACAGATTCCAATGGCGTACCAATGTATTGATACTTTTCGAAAAGGGGGTTAAAAATGTAGAAGATGTGTAACCTTTCATTATTAATTAATTATTTTCACACATTTCATCTTATTAAATGTTCAAATTGACCTCCACCTACTTCCATGCAATGGTATAAACTACTGACTGTAATAAACTGAAATTTGACACATGGGTTTGTCTAAACATTTCGGTTTATTATAGTCACTAGTTTTATTGGCATTCTAAAAAAATAAATTTTTTTTTAAGTTTACCACCCTGTAACTTTTAACGAAGCTTTGCCGATAAAAACTTTATATGAAAACCCAATTTAAAATTTTTATTAAATAATACGTGGGTTTATTTTTGGCCACCACTAGTAAACCACCTTGTTTATCAGAAATTGCTAATATCATTATTGAACACATTTTTAGGAATTTTAACTAATTAATTACTAATAATTGAACTAGAAAGTATGTACTGTATTTGGAATGACACTTTAATAGATTTTAATGTGTTCTTAATGATATAGTTAGGGGAGAAATATGGTATGTAATTATAACGATAGCCTAACTAATGATTATTGTCATATCATATCGGTATATCATAAGGTGTACTTACGCTGCAGTATTGAGTTTCATTGGAATGGCATCGAGTCCTGAATTTATTCCAAGGAAACGCGTGAAGAGGTCTGCGCTTTCTGCCAACGAAAAACTATTGTACTCAATGCAATTATTTGAAATGCCATAATTCGTTGAAAACAGTTCAAGAGACAGTTGATATGTGTTTATATATGACTGGCATTGGAAAAACAACAATATTCAGACTTTTGCGTGAAGACAAAGTTTCTGTGCGTGAAGACAAAGTTTCTGTACGTGAGCCTAGTTTATCTCTTGGTAGAAAAAAAACTGAAATACCCGAATACGTAAAAAGTACAATTACAAGAATAGTGCATTCGTTTTATTTTAAAAAATAAATACCCACATTAAATAAAATTGTGTCAGTTGTGAAAGAGGAAGAGGGTATACCCAATTTAAGTAGATCAATGTTGTGGCAAGTTTTGCACAAATTGAATTTTTTATGGGAAAAAATGAATAGGAAATCAGCTCTCATTGTAAAGGAAGAAATTGTATGTTGGAGAAGAAATTACCTACGAAATTTCTCTAAATTACGTTCTGAAGGCAAGAAGATTTATTATTTAGACGAAACGTGGGTAAATGAAGGTTATACTGTGGGAAAAATGTGGCAAGACAAAAATGTAACCAGTGTACGACAGGCTTTTTAGAAGGATTATCTACAGGTTTAAGACCTCTTTCAGGAAAAGGGCAACGCTTAATTATTACGCATATAGGAAGTGACGAAGGCTTTGTAGAGGGAGGTTTACTGCTATTTGAATTGAAAAAAACCGGTGATTACCACGCGGATATGAATAGGGATGTTTTTGAGGAATATTTTGAACAAATGTTAGATTTAATACCAAAGGGTTCCGTAATTGTTATGGACAATGCCAGCTACCATTCCAGACAAATCAAACGTTTACCTACAACTTCCTGAAAAAACACGTTATAATGGAATGGCTTTCATCAAAAAATATTGCTTTCGAAAATGATATGGTAAAAAACGAACTACTAAGTCTATTTATTTATTTATTTTTTATTTATTAATATATTAACGACAACCGCTTTTACAAAACACACAACAATATGTATAAGTATAATAAGCACAACTAACCATCTAATTTATGTAACAAACAAAAAAAAATATATGATCCATAATAAATTTATAAATCATTAAAACGAGAATTATCATTTTCCTACAATTTAGATAATCCCCTTAAATTCAACTTAAAGGCATTCAACGACGGCGAAAATAAATTAAAATTGATATCATTACAAAAATATTAGCTTGTCGTATCATCGGAGAATAATATCCGTAATTAGTTGTAGCGAAACCCAAACGAAAAATATAATTTGATCTCGTTATAGGTTGATTTGTAACAGGTACATAGAAATTCAAACATTCTGATAAACTTGGACAATTAATGCATCCATTTACTAATTTATATAAAAAAAATCATGTCCATTTCTAACCTCCGTTTAGACAAGCTATTCAACTTTATTAAAGAGAGTATTTCGTGATATATGATTTGCTCCCTTAGAATATTCATTTTAAATGCAATTAGCATAGTAAAGCGTTTCTGAACTTTCTCTAACAAATTTATCATATTACTGTAATGTGGACACCATAAAACACACGCATAATCAAGTTTTGTTCTAATTAATGATGTGTAAAGAATCTTGAATGTACTAATATTAAAATCTGATCCAATTCGTTTAATAAACCCTAGTAACTTTAATGATTCACTTATTTTTCTTGAATGTGTTTATTAAAACTGTAGTGTGATTCAAACGTAACAATTAAATGTTTTATTCTATTTACTGTTTTTAGTATAAAACCATCAATATTGTAATGATTTTGAAAGTTAGTAGGATTTTGTTTCTTAGATATAGTCATATGCATACATTTTTCAACGTTTAATGGTAATTTATTTCTTTTACGCCAATCATATAATCTATTTAAACAATTTTGTAATTCGAAATGATCACTAATGTGATTTATAGCCCTGAACATTTTTAAATCGTCAGCAAATAATAAAAATGTACAATTATTTAGAATGGATTTAATGTAATTAATAAAAAGTGAGAATAAAAGAGGACCACAGTGAGACCCTTGAGGCACCTCAGAATATACATAAACTTTTTTAGAAATTACTTGTCCTATTCTAATATATTGAACCCTATTTGATAATAGGAAACCCAATTAGATTTAACTTTTGTATTAACTATGAATGATTCACTTTATCAAATGCTTTTGAGAAGTCTGAATAGATACAATCAATTTTTTTATGATTTTCTAAAGCATTAAGTACATAATTATTAAAATCAAGCAAATTTGTTAATGTGGATCCATAAGTCAGCCACTAGAGAAAGGAAAAACCGTTTTCCTAGCTATATATGGGTTTGTTGTGGAAATATGTCGGCAACTTAGAAAAGAAGAAAATAATTAATTGGTAACTCTTATGTTGACTTGTTGCAATAATTTGTTTATAAAATTAAAGTGCAACAATGTCATTTGATAACAAAGATAGTGCTTTTCTATCAAAGTAACGTACTTGACCAAAAGCCGTTGTCAAATGAATTGAAATTTAAATTAGTGAATAATACATTGTCTCCATTTTCAGGTTTCGGCTATTATCATCTGTGTTTAAAAATTAAACGACAGCAAGGCATTTTGGTAGTAGTTGCCTTAAGGACTCGGAATCACATTACTTATTTAGAATATCACGTCAATTTGTCAGGGTATGTAGTTACTGAACATTTGATCTTTAGCTGTTGTGTTCTCTGTTTAATTAAGTTTTTCTTCAGCAAATCTGAACAAAGCACATTATTATTCAAGTCAGAGAGGGAAATAATCGTGCAAACGGAAAAAAAACACATTGGCTTGTAGGGGCGCCCTTGCTGAATATAAATCTGAGTTTTTGAGATCCCGACTTCCCGGATCTCACCTCCCCCACAATCGCAAAAAGAGTTACATTCCTTTGATCGGCTATAATTCGTCGTGTCGTACAAGCGATTCAACATTGTTTTTCAGAAACAAATGGTGGAAATCCAAGAATTCAAAAGTCTTTGAAAGACACCAACTATGTCAGGTTTTGACACCCGACATTTTAGGTCTTAATCGGATAATGAATTGGACCGATATTTTTTGAGTTATGGCGTTGCGTAAATTGATGAAAATTTCTTACCGCGCCCCGTTCCCGTGCGAAAAAATCACGGAATGCAACGCGACCGTTTTGAGCGTTTTTTGTGAATAGCTGAGATCAATACTTTTTGAGAAATAGCGTCGCATAGGGGAAATTTTTTTAATATTGCCTTTAGCGACAATTTTCCGCATGTATAAGCGTCCGAACGCAACAACTTGGTTTTTTCTCGCAAATTTGAGAAATCGATACTTTTTAAGGATTGAATCAAAAACTGCTTCATTCATTTAAAGTGACGTTTTTCGCGAACAAAACCGCGAAGAAATTCACACGGCGACTATTTTGAATCTTTTTCGCGCGGATGATATTTATGGTTGATTTATTGATGAAGACTAAAAATGTGGGGCGCGCAATAATTTTTTAAAAATGTTGCTGAATGAACTTCTCCGCAATTTTCTTTGCAAAAAACACGGATTCAAAATAGTCTAAATTCTTCGCGTCGTTTTGTTTGCGGAAAATGACCTCGAAAAACGCGATGAAATGTAAATGAATGTAAATTTATACAGTATTTAAAATTCCACCAGAAATTAACGATATTGCGTTTAAACACCTAAGCATTTCTTATAATTGGGTTGCCATAAGTTCATTCAAGTGAAATAAAAGCATCCCACCCTTACAAGGTTGTTTTCCTCGGGATTTGACTCACTTCGGCTTCCATATAGTTTCTACTAATTTATAGTATAATATAAAAACAAACTTCAAGTTTCTCAAATGCTTTCATCAGAGCCCATCAATAGTAACCTGCCTGGATGTTCCTCTTCTGCTTCCACCGATTGTCACACCATTCCTACTAATAATTTTCAACAAAATATCGTAACAAATCATAATTTTTTACCTGGTCCCGGATTTAACATGATTCCGCATTCTCAAATGCTTTCATCGGAGCCCACCAATATTAACTTGCCCGGATGTTCCTCGGCTTCCAGCGACTGTCACACAGCTCCTAATATAAATAATTCTCAGCACAATATCGTATCGATCCATAATCTTTTACCCGGTGCCGGTGTTAACATTAATCCTCAGCAAAACTCCAATGTAACTATTAATATTTCTAATAATTTTACATTTTCGTTACATAATTAAAGTAAATCGTTTTGTTTGTTTACTTGTATTTATTAATAAATAATCGACCAAGAAAAAATCAAGGTTAAGTAAACTGTACGTAGATTTCTGACATTCAGTGTTAGTGTTACCAACATTAAAAAGTACACCAGCGCTATAAACGCACTCGAATTTCTATTAACGCACCGCTTTGAGTGCGGTTATAGCTTTGTAAACGACGCGAAATAGAAAAAATATATTTTTAACATTTATTTGCTTTAGGGTTTTTCTTTTACCTCATTATTTCTCTTTTACTTTTATTTTACCGTCTCATATTATGTATACCTGCATATTAACTACATTCCGTATCGTCCATGAAGTAAAAACTGTTTCCATATTTTGGCTGGACCGTATCTCTCATGCAAGATTTTGAGGACTACGAACGACCCTGCCTTGTATCTACGTTTAAAATTTTAATACTGTCAGTACTTTATTTATCTAAATTGTTCTAACGTTTTCATTAAATAACGCGAATTTTATTTAATATTTATGCTTAAAATATTTAGTTTTACAAATGTACGTATTTACTCTTATGAAAACTATTTACTATTTAGGTGAGTATTTCTCCAAAATTATAAGTTTTGTATACAGTTTGCTCTTCTCGAGCCCTTCTAGGTGGAGGTGAATGAAACAACAAACTCAATATGTTGTCAACGCCGACGTTTTGCCCCCTATGCGTAGGGCTTTATCAAGGCTCATAACAAATAAGAGTTGGTAGTCTTAATTACCATCAATTGATGGAAACGTCACATATGGATTAAAATAACAATAAAACAGTCATATATATATATATATATATATATATATATATATAAGTTATGGTTAAAAATGATATTTAATTAAAAGACACACAAACAAACCCAACTTGATACAAACGACAAATAACGAATAGGGGGCGAAACGTCGGCGTTGACAACATATTGAGTTTGTTGTTTCATTCACCTCTACCTAGAAGGGGTCGAGAAGAGCAAACTGTATACAAAATTTATTATTTATTTATAATTGATTGCTTTAACTTTTTATTGTGTAATAATTTTTTTGTTCTCTAATTATATGTGTTTCGAAATTATTTATTTATCGTTGGCATTTTTTACATTACGGCCAAAAAATTAAAATGTAATGGCATCTCTAAACAACATCATTTCGATATGAGAGTCGACGAATGATTATGTAAGAATTTGTCCGATTGTTTTACATTTTATTTCAATAAGTCTCATTATTTAAAAAATTTGAAGACTCCTACCTCAGAAGTGTACGAAGAGAACGTTACAACCTCCTCCTGTAAGAGTTCTTAAAAAATTATCAAAATTCGAAAATTTTATACGTTAGTAGTCTACGATTTTGTTGTCTGTTGTTGTGTTATGCTTTCTTCGTTTTTGACAGCACAATATTATTTAATAAAATTATGCAAAAAAAACTGTTCGGCACTTGTAATATAGATGAAAATAAAAAAAATCTCTTCTTGATAAATTGCGAGAGATGTTGAAGAAGCCACATCGACTTTGCTACCGATCAAATTTAAGATTTGAATGATTTCAATAACTGGAAACAGGAAGACGTGCTTTTGGGTTACTTCTTTAATGCCAAAAAAAGATTCACGGCTTCTTCAAAATACAGCATATTAACATCGACATTAAAACTTCTTAAAAATACAGATATTTCACAATATGGCAAATTAATCGCTTTTTTGAAGAACGAATCAAAAAATTACAAGTCCAAGAAATCAAAAGTTTTTGAAAGATAACATAATCAAAGTTTCTAGCAAAAGCATGAAAAATATTGGATGACGTAGTTAAATTCACATCTTAAGATTAGTGAAATAAATTGAATGTCCATTTGTGTGGAAGTTTACTAATTTAGTAACCCAAAACATTATTAATATATAAAAATTTAATTAAAATTGACACATCGAATATAAATATAAATACATTATTATGAACACTTTTTCTAAGTAAGTTAATTATAATTTTGTTTCAGGTAAATATCGTGCTTCTGGCGTTAACGTTAGCATAACAACGTTGTAGGTATGTAGTGCATATTTATGTTACAAATCATCATTTAAATTAATTGAATTGTAATGAAAATTTACCATGGGAATACTGAATACTAAATTAAACATTTTACACATATATAATTTATTTTTTTTTCTAATTATTTCATTATGAAACGTGGCAGGTAAATTATTTTTGGTATTAAACCTATTTTAATCAAAACAATAAACAAATTTAAAATATTTTGTATAACAATTATTAGTTAAAAAGTGTATAAATTAAAAGAAATTTAGATCTAAAGTATTTAGTTTCAAAATATATTATAGCAATTTTGAAATACAGTGTGCCTCAATCTGAGTAGTATTGTATGGATATCTTTGTTATCAGTTGTTATGCCGAGTAAGATTCCTTTAACTAGGATCAATAATTCCGATCCGTTCCAAAGATATCCAGAAAAAAACAAAAAATGCCAGTTTTAAAAATGTCAATTATTTTATTTATTATTGCAGATATAGTTTTGGAGATATTTATAGTAACTTTCTTGTTTTAAATAGGCGCCATGTTGGATTTTTTCATAAATAACTTCTATTATAAATCGCATAATATTCTCGTTACATTAATAGTTATAAATTCTCAAAGTATGATAAAACAGGGGTTAGGACAAATCGCCGAATGGACAAAACGCCGAATTTGTGGACAAATCCCCAAAAAACTTCTAGGGACAAATCGCCGAAAATGCTTCGGTGAACAAATCGCGGAATGTGGTCAAAACCCAGAAAAGTAAAAACCGACGTCTCCGAACTAAATCCGCAGACACAAAGCCGAAAATTTTTTGCAGACAAAACGCCGATAATGTTTCTATGGACAAAACGCCGAAAACGCTTTTATGGACAAAACGCCAAAAACGCTTTTTTGGACAATTAATTTAAGTTGTTTTTATGTGATCGGGGGGTGAACGGTGTTGGTTGGTAGGTTACAGTTATTACGATTTCATTCTTTAAAAAATTACATTTATAATAACAATTTAAAAACAAACTTTTTTATCACGTTAAATTTGTTTTAATCAATTTAATATTTTTTCTTATAGAAGTATAGAGCATACTTGTTGAATACTACAGGAAATTTGACAGCCTGCATCCACGTGCGACTCCCACTATTAATGCAAACTAATTCAAAATTTATGCTTAATGTTGTCTAAAGAGCAAAAGTTTATTTTAACCATCAAATATGGTTTATCAGGATTACCTATCTTAAATTTCTCTATGTGTCCAACACTATTGATTCTTTTACTGTATATTTCTTGGAAATACTTTTAAGGAAAGCTGTCAATTTGCAGTACTTTGTCAAGTCTATATTTTGTGAACTTCCATTACAGACTTCAGTATTGAATACTCGCTCCACATTGATGAATGTGTCTACTTTTTCTTGATATGAAAGCAGGAGCTTATCAATGTTTACCCATACTTGGCATTGTTCTCTCTACTTGACTACAGCGAATTCTATTTTGTAATCATTTTTAGACTTTTCTGATAATAAACGCCGAGTTGCATTTTTGCCTTCATCAAGAATTTCTTGAGGAATAGACTTAACTTCTTTAGATTTTCAGCACTTTTTTTGAGTAAAACAAAAAATAAATAACAATAAACCTTGCAGTTTCGCATTACAGCTCTCTGATCTTCGCCGAATTACAGAAGGGAATTTTTTTTCTTTTTATTTTTTGATTATTTTAAATAACTTTGGGTTTGCGCACACGTGTTTAAACATTCTTTCGCGGACAAAATGCTGTCTAGAATACTTATACAATAAATAATTATTACAGATAAGTGTAAGTCATTAAAAAAAAATTAATTTTATAATTCCCTCTTCTGCACTATTCTGAAATAAACGTCGTTTCTCATATATACGTTCCTACAATTTCGTTGATTTATCAGTTTTACTAACGAACAATCCATGTAAAAATTTTTAGCCTACACTCCATATATTTTTTTCCTAAATAAAATTGCATTTTCTAGTAGGATATATGCAGTTTTTAAACAAAATAAAGTTAACGATGAAATTTTTTCTAAACATTTTCACATAGAGTAAAATAAAATAAATGTACTATAAGGGATAAAATTTTCTAATAACCCAGAATTTTTCTTTAACAAAGTACATTTTGTAATTAAACTATAAATTAAAGTATATTATACACCTGAACTAATGTTGAAATATGTTACTTATTTGATTCGAGCTCAACAGGTTTAGAACATAAGATATCTACGTAAATTAAATGCTTGTCTAGTCGTCTGGAACAAATATAATGGGTTTGCTGGAATTAAAGCTACTAAACCTGTATACATTCTAGTTATTGCAATATCCGAAAAAAATGACAATCATTTTAATTAATTGATATTGATGATGGAATTTTCATTGTTACAATAAAATTTCAACAGACATTGTGCTTCTTCTTTTAAAATTAAATAATTTCCTCCTTTGCAATGCTGTTTGAAATTTAAATGTATATTTATTATAGAAATGATGCTCCAAGCTTAAAGATGGGTTGCATTACATTATTTATTGTAGTGCTCGGTAAGGTTCGGCAGTTTCTTTGTTATGTTTTCTTTTCTGTTTAATTCCCTTGAGTATTGTATGTCTTGCAATTTAAGCTTGTGTTTGTTTTACTGTAATCATTAATAGTTTATTAAAATATAAGTTGCAAAAGGCATTAATTCAAGCAGGAGATACCCAAGCGTAGCGGAAACGAACAATTATGAACAAATGAGTGTACATGTAGTGTAAGAGAGAATAACTAGCTTTTTTTTTGGATTTAGGTCTATAAAAGTTGATGTTACGTTCTAACTAATTTTTGCAAATAGAAACAGTTACTTCAATAGATGAACGTATGCAGTTTCACCTTTTTTTATTTCGAATTATGCATATTGCTTGGTTGTCAGGCATCGTTGTCAACAAAAGTCGTTAAATAAGGACCGTCTCATTTAAATTACTTTGTACTTTTGTTCGAAATATTTTTTGGGCACGATTTATTTAAACTAGCTCTTCAGATATAATTATTAATTAATTAATGAGTTGATTATATGTTATTCGTAGATAAAAAAATGTTTATTCTGGAAAATGATTAAATGAAGTATTTAAACAGAAAACTAAAGAATTTAATTTTTATTGTGATACGTTACGCATACCAAACTTTACATTTTCAAGAACAATAATTGTTTTACAAATTATTTTATCTCAGTTGCGAGTCGAATAATTCTTTTACAAACACGAGTTTATTAATAAATCCTTAGCAATTTTACCTAAATTAATAACAAAATGAAGAGAAACTATCAAGGTAAAGTTTTGTTATAATTAAAAATGGGATAGAGCAACGTGTTAACATTGCAAAAATCTTTTTATGATTCGCCTTTTAATATTATGAATAATTTTAAACATGTGTAAAAATAAGTTTAAAAATAGTATTTAACATTACTAGCAAGGTAAAACGGTTTTTACTGGCGGACCGAAGGATATGACTGACGAGTCGAAGACGAGTCTGTCACCTTCTGGAGCCAGTAAAACCCGTTACCTTGCGTGTATTGTTGAATGTTTTATTTGTTCCTCACTTGTAAAAGTTATTATAAATGAATAATAAACTATTAAAAATTCTAAAAATTTCGAAAATCGGAGAAAAAATCATGTGAGCTTTAGACGTATTGCTTTGGAAACGCACGGCACTTATTTTGTTGATTAATTATTTCATTTCAATTTCACGTTTCCGGAACGTTTTGCTGGTGAGATTTACTGAAATGAGTGTCCCGCAAGCTATCATTGATGAAGCAGCAAGTGTAGTTCCAAGATTACTGCCCGAAAAATCTTCATCAAGGTATGAATACGAGTACGCGGAGTTCAAAAAGTGGCAAAAGGAAAACAACGTGACTGGTGTTACGGAAGACGTTATATTAGCGTATATCAATAAATTGTCTGCCAAATTCAGCCCGAATTCTTTATGGTCGAAGTGGTGAATGGTTAAGAGTTGTTTAGCAGTTAGAGAAAACACTGATTTTGGGAGGTTTGTTTTCTTATATTTATTAGTCAGGTTTTTAGTTACATATGTCATTTTCTAGATTTCATAAAGTGAAAAGACGAAATGAACGCCACGTCCCCAAGAAAGCCAAGGTTCTGACGAAAGAGCAAGTGGAAAAGTTTATCATTGAAGCTCCTGACAAGAAGTGGTTACTTGCCAAAGTCATTACCATTTTTGGTATATTTGGATGTTGTCGGTGCGATGAGCTTCTATCCCTCACTGTAAATGACGTGGAGAATTTGGAGAAATATATTGTTGTCACCTTACGAGAGACCAAAAATTTAACGACAAGGAGGTTTACAATAACTGACGATAGGTGTAGCTTTAAACCTTGTGCTCTTTATCGGAAATTTGCGGCCCTACGACCTCCAAGAAGTAAAGATCTGCGGTTGTTCCGACGTACCGCAGTGGAAAATGTGTCGCCTTAAATGCAGGTCAACATACTGTAGGCGCAATACCCAACAAAATTGCTGAATATTTGGAATTAGAAGAACCGGCACTTTATACAGGGCATTTATTTCGACGAACTGGATCAACAATGGTGGTTGATGCAGGTGGTGATACTTTGGCTCTGAAGCGTGCAGGGGGATGAAAATCAACACAAATTGCATAAAGCTACGTAGATAATTCGATTAATAATAAGGTTAAAAACAAAAAGAATATTTCCACTTGAAGAATCCACGCCATCCACTTCTACAGAAAATATATGCGCAAGTACAAGTGACATAACATCTCCTGGAAACTTCAATATTACTGGAAATCGCCACTGCACCATGATATTTAATGTATACGATAGTAATAAAACCCAATTTTTAAATGTTAATAACAAATAAATCACGTTAGAGAGTTTGTCTTTCATTTCAAATTACCTATAATAAGGTATAATATGAGGACGCGTATAAAATTTTACAGGCTAGCCAGTTATATTTTACAAGTTAGTAACTAGTTAAGAGGCATTTTCAAGGTAACTATAGTGAGTTGATAAGTTCCTGTTTACAAGTGAGGAACAAATAAAAAGTATTTTTTTTACAAACGCACACAAAGTAGCGCATTTAAAGTAAATCACGTGGTTTACTTTTATCACTAGCATTAAAATAGTTATTTGTGTAACTAGTGCAACTCGACTTTGTCTCGAGCTGCAAACTTCAGCATCGTGCAAAAAATATGGTCTTTGCACATGCTGCACACAACATTTTTTCTACGATCGAAAAAATAAAATAGAAAATAAAAAATAAAAAAAAACTACTTTATACACTAGTGCAAAAAATAATTAACTTTTTGCTAGTGCGAAATATATATTTTACACTAGTGTAAAATGAATTTTTCGTTTTATTCTTTTTTAGTTTTTTGATCTTAGAAAAAATTTGTGCAACATGTGCAAAACGCTTACTTGTTGCACGAAGTTTGCACCTCGAGACGAAGTTGAGCTGCACTTTTTGCACTAGTTACACAAATAACTATTTTTTAACTTATTTTTACACCTGTTTAAAATTATTCATAATTTTGAAAAAGCGACTCATAAAAAGATTTTTGCAATGTTAACACGTTGCTCTATCCCATTTTTAATTATAAAAAATTTGGCCTTGATAATTTTTCTTCCCTTTGTTATTAATTTATGTAAAATTGTTAAGAATTTATTAATAAGCTCGTGTTTATAAAAGAATTACTCGACTCGCAACTGAGATAAAATAATTTGTGGGAACTACTCGTAAACGATTATGCACTTTTTGCACTAGTTACACAAATAACTATTAAATTGTTTTGTAAATGTGAAAAACTGCCTGATTTTTTTGGTAATTGTCATACTTTTTTTTACATTAAAACATTTTCAATAGTGTCCTTATAGAAAAAATGTTGTATGATATACGTGTTAAAAGTAATTTTATTTTGCTCGTGGAGTTGCTCCAGTCGTTACGCAAAGGAACCTGTTTGCAGACATTACATCTCAACATTAAATATTTTTGTACACATTCAAAAGTAGTGCCAAATGCAGTAAAAACTATGATTATGTTATACAGAGAGAAAAATTCCTAAAATCTACATTGGAAAGTAATGTTATTTGTAACAAACTACGACTAAATCTAGCGGTGAATAGGCATTTTTGGGTATCCAAGAACTTTTTGTTTAGACAATCCTTAAAAATTTTGTAATTTTTATTGAAATTAGGACCGTTTTACCTGTATTTGGTAACCATACAACGAACTATTTAAATTTCAAAAGTTTGAAGATTTAAACAGCCTATTAAACAAGAATTGAAATAACTTTCATTATAATGTTTTATATACGAATCACAGAAACGCGTTCCGAGGTCACTATTTTGACAAACGCGACAAAGTTTAAAGTCCGCTGAATGCGAATTTAAATCTACGTGTCTACTGGTATTAGTATCAATATGCAAATATAATTTAAAAACGGCGTTGTAGTTTGTCTTTGTATTAATAGATTTACTTACCATACCTAGGAACAATATCTCTACAAATTATGAGACAAACCACCACTTTTTCAATATAACATTAAAAACAGTTGTTTGGGTAAAAACGGCGAAGTTACCAATAATCTATATATCTACAAAAGTCAAATACTTCCTACTACGAAGGTGTGGTGTATTATCAAGGAGAAAGGTTTGTTGAACGAGCAGACTAGGAAATTTTACTATGTAATGAAACGATATGCGCTGAAACCAATCTTACTGAACTCTTACTGAATTAGCAGTAGCTCCATCTTGTTGGAACCACAGAGGTTCATTTCCATGTAACCGTACTGTAGCTGTATTATATGATAACTTTAATGTTTTTAAGGGGCGTTTTTTTAGTTTTAGACGAAAGAAACCGAAAACTAGATTAATTGTGATTGAAGTATCATTAAAGTTACTGGAAAATAAAATCAAAAGAATATGAGCAACTCAAACCGTTGTTCCAATGTAATCTTTATGAATCAAAACGGTGTCATTGTCATCAAATTGCCACTTTTTTCAGTCTAATTTGCTGTGTTTATGCAAACACGGTTCAAGATTGAAACTGCAAAAGATATTCTAGGTAAGGCATTAAATTACTATTAAATTGAACCTAAAATCAGTTACCTTGCTAGAATTTTTGCCAATCCTAATTTTCTCCAAAAAATAACCATTTACAAGGTTTCATTTAAAGTAACGTAAATCTAGAATAAAACAATTTTTTAGAATTTTTAGTGGACATAAAGTTATAGAGGAAATAATTTAACGTGGAACATCCTGTATATACAGACATTTATAATAATTATGAAATTTGTTGAACAATTTTGTTGAAACGTTTATTTTCATAAAACAAAATGTTAATAATAATTTGAATAAAATCTTGCCAATAGTAGTAGTTTTTTCCTTTGTTTGTAGTATCAACAAATATTAATAAATAAACAAGTCAGTGTGTAACAGCTGTCAATTTTACAAATTGTTTGTTTACAATTTTAAAATTTTGAACTTAAGAAAAAAGCCAGCCGTACGTCAACATCAACATTTCTCTAAATTTAACGGTTTTAGAACGTAGCCGTGTTATTGATGGAAAACTTTGCTAAGAGAAATTGCTCGCCGTGGAAACCGAAATGTCACAAATGTTCAAATATTTCAAGGAAGGGGTTCAAGAACGTCGTCCTGGTGCTGAATGTTCCCGGAAGACTTCAGATTGCAAACATCGTCGTTTAAGACTTTTGACCACAAGAGACAGATTTTCAACAACTCCATCAATTGTAAATAATTGAATAAGAGATCTAGGACCCATAATGCCAATATTATTCGTTTATCGCCAAATACGGTTTTATGGGGTGCGTTCATATCATCAATTTTTATGTCTTCCTCTTACACTGATTTACCGTCTAGATAGACTAGAATGGAGCAACAAAAGAACGAATTAGGCTCAAGAATGGCATTAAATTATGTTTAGTAAGGAGTCCCGATTTTGCTTGTAGGTCCACGATGGTTGAAAGAGGGTCAGACGGATGTGTGAAAAACGTAAAAAATTAAAATTTTTTGTGGAACGCCACATAGCCCTCACACAAGCAGTGATGATATGGAGAGCAATGTTATGGTAGCAGATCACCGTTGGCTTTTATTGACTGTATTGGTTATTGCCAATGTGCTAGAATCCGTTGCGCCTCCATATTATTAACGGCTGGAAAAGTTTATTTTCTAAAAGGATAACGCACCCCCTCATTCGGCAAGGTCTACAAGACATTTTTTGGAAGAATCTAACTTTACCGTTCTCCTATTGTCCGATTTGTTGCTTATTAAATATGTTACCTTTGTGTTGGGATAGCCTTATTTTACTAGGATTGCACTGTACGTTACCTTCGTTTTGGAATAAACTTATTTTGCAAAGGTATTAGTGTAAAGTATTTAATTTTGGTATTTTATAAATAACGCTTACAATTGAATTTAAAGTGTTTTCTTTTAAACGTTATTTCTATCGCGTATATTATTATACAGGGTGGGGCACTACCAACGAATTATTTTGTAGCACTAAAACGACAAATAATGTAATCTTAAGGCATGCATATATCTAGATTATTTGAAATCACATTTTAAAAATATTTTCGATTATACAGGGTGCTCCAGAAACACGTACTATATCAAACTTGGGTTATTTTAAATGGAACACCCTGTATTATTTTCTATTTTGAATTATTGGATGAAAAATTATGTATGTTCTTTAACATGTTCCTATACCAACTTACATCCGTTTCTGAGATAAATCGGTTTTACCTGATTTGCAGACCCCCCACAAAAATACAATAACTTCAAGATAAATAAGAACAAGCAATTTTGCTTTACACCACCTTACTAAGAATCTTCAACATATCATTTGTAATATTTATGTTATGATGTGCAGAATGTTTTAAATACTACCGCATAACGCCAACGACTTAAAACTTAAATAACTTGCTTAACTTAAATAGAACGACCTGCATTTCTGTAGCATGTTAGAATCAGAAACTAATTACCTTTTAATCGGTATTAGGGTTACCAACCCCTAACTCTGATAGTTTTTGAAATATTTTAAAATCTGCTAGTTTAACAGTTTGCAATTTACTGGATTTTAAGTTACCTGTAAGATATCAGTAAAATGAACATTATCTTGCAAACATTTTTAATGTATAGGGCAATCCAGCTTTAAATATTAACCTTAATTTTTTTTTCAGAACATAATAACAGAAATGTGCTCATGACTTATGCCGGGCTCTAAGAGTTAGACGAATCACGCCCACCTGTCACAAACAACAGCAACCGTTATTAGTTTCAGCAAAAATCGACGACACTGTAAAAATTGGTAACTTTGTTCAAAAAATTTTAAAAATAATGGTTTTTGAAATTATCGTACTACTATTAGAGCGTTTTGTATTACATTCTTAGTTAATAGGTTAAAATTTGTCGATGTTTACAGTATAATCGATTTTTGATGTACCAAATAACGGTTGCTGTTGTTAAACATCAGTAAATTATAACCGGTGTCGTAATTCGACTTAGAGCTCGGAATACTAGTTATAAGCACATTTCTACTTTTAAGGTAAATATTTAAAACTGAAAGTTGCAAGATAATGTCTAGATTGCGGATATTTTACAGGTAAGATGGACACCAGTACATCGTAAATTGTTAAACTATCAAACTATCAGAGTTAGGGGTTGGTAACTCTAATACCGACTAAAAGGTAATTAGTTCCAGCTTTCTACAGGCTACAGAAATGTAGGGTGTTCTATTTAAGTTAAACAAGTTATTTAAGTTTAAGTCGTTAAGTTTTTAACCATTATTGCGATTATTTTAAAAAGTTGACGAGTTAGCTATGCCACTATGTTATATCAACTTGAAGGCATTTTAATTGTTAATCAGAATTTTAAATAATATACAGAGTGTTCTATATGAAAAAATAAAGTTTTGACCTTTTCTGTATGTCACGTTAAAATCATTAATTTTAAACCCCCTGTATAAGATAAAATAAATGTATTTAGGTAGCTGTTAAATACAAGGCTTTTACAAACTGCATCTAAAATTTTAGCCTTAAATGAGTTCAAATAGCAGCTAAATTTAAATTTTGGTGGTATCATATTTTGAAGAAAAATAACCTAAAATAATTATTATCTCGAAAACCGGAGTACATAGGTATAAGAAACTATTCAGAAAAAATTATCAATAAGAAATTGTGATTCTAAAAATTGAATAATATATAGGGTGTTTCATTTCAAATTAACAAGTTGTTACTACTTTTGAGTAGAAGCGGCAACACCGCCAAAATGAAAATATTTTAGAAAGATAGATCGTGTCTATTTATGGCAATAACCAAATTTTTAGAATACTCCTATGCCACGTTTTCTATAAACGTCTAACCTACCATCGACCATCAATGGCCCTGTATGTAATTGTTATATTTACCTATGTCGTAAATACATCTACGTCATAATTAAGTTAGCGGCCATGTTTGATAATATGGATGACCTGGTTAAAAGATTAACAAAATTATGTACTACAGAGGCATTATTTTACCCAAGTGTCGCATTTTTAATTAATCTTCAAAAAATTTGCTATCGTTTGAAACCAATATTAAATCAATTGGTTGCAAAATTGAAATTGTAGCGGTGCGAAAATTTAAAAAAATTGATAAGATCTAAATACATAAGTTATAAAAAGGCTTGGACGAAAACGGTTAAAGAAGTTGAATTGTTAACATTGAGCCCACGCCGGGTTTTTAAAAAAAATTAAAAATATTATCGTCCGAAGAGTGTGATCGTTTGCGACAAAGGGTAAAGTCGGGTTATGTTTTCTAATAACAACAAAGCCAAATCAGGGATATATTAAACAATTAAAAATAATTGGTAAGCAGTGAAATTAAACAACAATAATCTTAAACCGACCAATAAAACAATTAAATATTTGTACGAACCTGAAGAATAAACACATATGGTTACGAAGATATTTGCTTTATTGTTTTGATGTGTACGACGTCCACATCCCTGAGGGTAACACAAGCAAAGTGCTGGGATATCATAGAAAACACCTGTAAACATTTACCCAAGAGTAGGTGTTAAAAGGATATTGATCAAATAGTTCGAAATAGAGCAGTTGTAAAATTGTTTCAATTTATTCTTGTTCCTTTTTTTTATAAATATTTCAAGGACAAGTTAACATAATAAAAGCACCAATTAAACTACATGCTTTTTTAATTTACTTTTCTAAAAACTTAAATACGATTCACCATAAACAAAACAAAGTTAAATAAGATGAACTGCTTTATAATTTCGCAGCCCGTTGTCAAAATCGTCCCACAAAAAAAATAATCCAACATAGTTAAACTGCTCTCTTTGGGTTCATTTTCGATTTCATTCGTAACATTTTCATATGACACACAAACAAAACAAATCTTTTTAGTAGTTCGAAAACTACAGATAGGCCAAGGGCAAGGGCGCAATAAACATTAACTTTATATTACTAGGTCGGCTTAAATAATACTAGACATGTATCATTTGGATACTTTCAACCATTTACCGAAACAATAAAATAAAATTATGTATTGTATTCCAAAACACAATTAAAACAATTAATTTTTTTATTAAGTCACAGATGCATTTTTGCAAATCTGGGTCAATAGCGTTTTTGCCATTATTAATTTACGAATAATCTCGTTATAAACTACATATTACAAAAAGAGCTTAATCCCAAAATAAAGATCCGGTTATTAAATTTTGATTAATCAAGTTTAAGCTTAATATTTGTTCTCGAAGAATAAGTTAATGTGCTGTTATTAGATTTTTAATGAGAACGTAATCGTCTGAATTTTAAAGCGCCAAATCCTTTTAAACTGGAAGTGAAGTTTTAATTTCATGTAGATTACAAAATCTTCATGTAACAATCCAACAGTAAACTTATTAATTTAAATCGTTTAATGATTGCACAACAAAATTTAAAAAAAAGGAACAAGTTCATTATACCACGTATTATTGTAAAGCTCACTTTTCTCACAATACATAGTTACAAAATTAACTGCCTGTAACATTTATACTTCACAATGTTAAAAATAACCGCCTCATATAAACCCCATTTAAAATATACTATAAAATGTTAATAAAATTTTTATTGTTTCTGTTTTTTTTTACATGAGATAACATTCTTTTAAGCCCCAAGACGACGCTTTGTTACAATTTTTATTTAATTGGTTGTAAAATGAAAATTATTATTACACTAATTTGAATTTGATATGAGTCAAATTAGTTATTGGAATGGTCACAATTTCTTTTTTATTGCATTGTATATTATTAATATTTCGAAATTATATAGTATCGCTCTCGTTCACTTTTAAGAGAGGGTCAGATTGTTTTTATAATGATACTTACCGAGTTAAAAAGCATAACAAACGGAGAAATTTTCCTTTAAATTGTTTGATAATAATCTCAAATTGGTGGATGTTTTGGGATGCCGCAAGTTGGGCGCTATTAATTTTTGTTATACTTATTTAATGATGTTTATTTATTTAAATTGAAGCCAAGCCCAGTAGCTAGATAATTTACCGGAGAGCATCGCGGTTCGAGAACGCCAAAGGAAATCCAAACAAATAGTTTAATAAAAGGTTTAAATAGAGAAAAGGATATACTAGATTTCTTAATAACTTAACGTACGTATTCAATCGAACGTGGTTACATGAATTAATGAACAAGAATCTTATATTTAGATTAAATTGGCTTGATATTTAAGTCGGTATAGGTTAATTGTTAAAATATTGATAACGAAGTGAACCGTGATCGTAATGTACATTTGAACAAACGAAAATCGTGCTACGATAAGGATTCTATACGTATGCGGAAGAAATACGAAATGTATTTGCGTGTGACTAAAATAATTAAGCAACCAGCATTCAGCAGCTCGGTGGCCTAATCTGCGGAAAGCTGTACCAGCAAAATCAAGCCTTGACATCAGGTTGAAACATGTTTAAAAATACGGTGTTTAAAAATTCGTTGTTCAAAAATTGTACAATAGACATAATTGCATCTTACACAAAGGCTGTGAAGAAGAGAAAATTTTACAAACTTACGACGCTGAAATTATATACAAATTTATGTGTATTCAAACGATTTGGTCTTTCACAAACCACCATTAAACGAGTGATAGGGTTCTTCCATCTTCCATCCCCAAACTAAGGCAATAAAGCTACCACAAAATTCTTTGATGCGACTCACGTCACCGTTAATTTGAGAAAACCCCATCCAACCCAAGCGAGTTTCAAAGTAAAAACGAATTTATGGTACACTAAGGAATATTTAAAACAAAGAAAGTGTTTGAAATGTGACTATAGATTATAAAATAAATTTTAAATAAACAAAGTGAAATTCATTAGATATTATTACATTTAGGCCTTAAAATTACCTTAAAATTTACATCAATACTTTGATTAATATTTAAAAAAAAGTTGAATGCTGTCAAGTTTACTGTGTAATAATGTAAAAGATAAGTGATTTAGGATGTGGGCAGTAAAGTCTTGCGCAATGTTGAGTCCACAAATTAGAGCTTCAAACTCACAGCAATTTTGATTAATGATTCAGCCTTAAATTAGTCAATTTGGTTCGCAAAAACTTTCAACAAATAACAATGATGTGAAATTAACCGAAAATAATTACACTAAGGCAAGCACAAAGGAATAGAAATATGAATGTGCTTACCAAATTACTTTTTAGATCTTAGGTAAAAATATTAATTAGATACATGTAGAAGTTTAACTCCTTACAAACATTTTTTTACTAAAGCAGGTTAGCGAATAAATGCTTTAAACCATTTTAATGTACTTATTTTTTAGCGGAAACTGTATATATTTCTCTTTGATTCACCCCGTATGTGTTTCTGTGTGAACCTTTAACGTCATCTTGATGGTTAGCCTTTTTTCACGTTCTGTACTGTTTGCTCATTTATCTTCATTAAGAAGACCTAAAATATATTTTGGTAAGTTCATTTTTGTTAACATTTTCCTTATTTAATTGAGTTATTTTGCTTTTGGGTCTTTTTTACCTTTTACGTCTTTTTCTTCTACCTGTACCTTGAGTTTTATTTTATCGTCAACTACAAGCCGTATTGTCCATTGTGACTAACTGTCGTTGTATTTTCCTTATATCATTCATGTACGATTTTGAGGATATTGCCGAAGATTTTTATTAAGAAACCATTTATCGATTTATTTGTCTACCGCTGAATTCCAACGGCGAAATTCAGCTTATCTTATAATACAACATTCCTGTTTTTACGTAAATAATGAATACTGTAAGTACTTTATTTACCTAAATTGTTATAACGTTTTCGTTAAATAACGTGAATGCGTGTAACCTTTATTTGAAATTTATTTAAAAATTAAATTAATATTGAATATGTACCTGTAAAGGAAATGGATCCAATTCTTATTTTATATTTATGCATAAAATATTTTTTTTAATTTTACAATTAACGTATTTACTTTCATAAAAAATTATGTACTATTTATTTATATTGAAACCGTTAACTTTCGTTTGTGTAAATTTTGTTTCTTAATCATGTGTATTTTGAAATTATCTATTTATCGTTGGCTTTGTTTACATTCTGGCCAAGAAATTAAAATGTAATGGCATCCCAAAACAACATGTGTACAATAGGACAGTTGAGCAATTATTTATATTAGTACGGATAGCATTCCATTCTTCAAACTTGAAAGCATAAAGTTAAAAGCTTCAAAATCTGTTGACAAAATTTTAAATTGTTTTTGATCAGTTTCAATTTTCAAAATGTCTACCTTCCTGTATGAAACGCAAATAATACATTCAGAAATAAGCAAACATATCTTAATCTACTTGATGTGTAGGATTTCTTAACAATTAATTAACATTAAATACCTGATGCGTTACTAGCTTTCTTTCAACTCACTGTTTACATGTTACTGGGATATTTATGTGATTTAATGATAGGAATACCTGGTGGAACCTGGTGTAGAAAGCACAAAATAGCATCCAACAAAAGTGGGTGTTAAGAGTAATTTTCTAGAAACGGATCCTAAACGTGGATGCCACATACAGATACAAATTGTAAGACATGATTTGAGAAGTGAATATATAATCTAAAAAGTGAATTTAAAAAAAAGAAAATGTAAAAGAAGAAAAAATAATTGTACTGTTCATGGCGTGCTTTCATTCTTACGGTTAAACGTTTCTAACAGCCATTAATTTGGCTAAATCCGGAAGGATCTAAGGTGGGAAATAAAAAATTTTCTGAAAAGTGCAAGGGATTATGCTTGACGATCAAAATAATTTAAGAGGAATAACTTACATGCAAAATGTCCGCCAAATAAAATGCTCTGATATTTACACGTCAACCATTTACAAGAAAATGACCGCAATGTTTGGGCAAAATACGCTTCAGGTTTTGACCATCTAACGAGAGGGGAAAAAAACGTGGATACGTTGAATTTACCCGTAACAAAAAAGATGAATTTTACTTGAAAATTGGTATCGATAGTGGAAGTTTAGAAAGTAAATGGACTTTGAGAACTACCGAAGCTACTTTAAATCATTGTAACTTATGATAAGACCAAACAGGTGAAAAAGCATCTAGATCAAATGAATATAAAAATTTTGTAAATGGAACTTTGATAATTGGACAGGTAAATGTATCCGTCTTGCATTATGTAGCATCTCACACACTTTTTAAATTATTTCAAATGAATAGCTAAAACAAAGAATACGAAATACCTTTATTCATTTGGATTATACCAGAAACTTAAAGGTAACAACGTTCAAAAGTTATTTGACCATTGTTTGTGTTATGTTTCAATTCTTTCAAAAACGTATTTTTAAATATTTTTGGAAACTATTTTATTTTCTGCTAGAATTAATAAAAAATACTAGCTGCATGTTTTGGTCAAGATCTTGACATAAATTACAAAAATGTATATTAACAAATTCTTGAAATACATTTCTGATGATATACATTTTTTTTTAAATATTGTTTAAGCCAACAGTGCATGCGTGAGGATACTTGAGATGTAGGATCAGATATGACAAGAAAAACAAGCGCCATATAACACATAAGTGAAAGAAGTATGGGAGAAACGAAAAAAAAGAAAGTGGATTTTTGATAAATTTGTAAGAATTGGGACGAATTTCGGAACAGAAATACCGTGGTATATAGTAGAAAAAGAACGGAAATTGGAAAAGTAACAGTAGGGATGGAAGAAACAGGGATGATGTATGAGAAAGGGGTAGAAAAAAAAGATAACTGAATTTTATACGATTGCCAAAAAATAAAACATTGATAGGAAGTCAGGGAAAGGGTGGAAAGATTAAGAGACGAAGAAAAAAATGTAGGAAAGGAAATAATAATGAGACACAAGATGCAAAAAAGAAGAAAGAAACCTTAAATACAATAGCTTGACGTTATACCATCTTTGCCTAATCCTCACATTTATTTCCTGCATTTCTTTATCTTTACTTCTTGTTACTATATTTTCTTCTACTTTTTTTTTTTGCCAATTAGAGTACTCTCCCATTTGATAATATGCTTTTATCTTCTTCATCGTGTTTTACTCTTTCCAACATTTGTACAGCGATTGAGCAATTTATTCTCTTTTCTACTTTCACCTCTTTCTTTTAGTATTCTGAAGTTTCACTATCCAGTTTAGTTTTTTTAACTTTTATTTCCAGTATTTTTGCTGTATGCTCTCCAGTTTTTCAATTTCTTTCTCTTTCATATCTCCGCTACGTACATTATATTTTAACCGGCCACTTTCTCCTAATTGTGTCTTTCAGAAATATTCTTTTTCCAATTCCCCATAGCCATCCTAATATTTTGGTTCCTTTATTTGATTTATATCTTTGTTACCATACGTGATTGTGTAACCCAGATACCTAAATTTATCAACTTTTCCTATGTCTTCATTTTCCTACGACAATTCCATTTTTCCCTCTTCATTTTGTCTTCTTTAGTTCTATAATTTTCTCTGTATATTTCTTCTATCACTCTAATTATGTTTTCCTTTATTGTGTTTTTTTCATTATTCTCCACAGAATTCTACATGTAGTAGAACTATATTTGCATACCACTAAAGTCTGCATTTACTTGTAATTTTGAGCACTACCCGTAACAAGAAAGCTGTGAGTTACCAAAACCATTTGTGAAGAAGATGCCTCATGGTTCCTGATATTAATTGTTGTTTATCAGTTTGTATATATATATATATATATATATTATCAATACCCATATTACCTTAACGGTGTAGGGTGTATCCTATTACAATTATTGTTTAGATACTCATTACATCATACATTACATACATAGATAATAATTCACATAAACAATTTATACTCTAATAAATTAAACACAATTTCCATTCTCTTTCAACTGTTTCACATTATTTCCTTTTTTTTTTTTTTTATATATATATAAACTTGCACCACTCTTTTTATTTTTGGCCAAAGTTTCTGCTTCTTTCCACGTTAATCCCCTATTTGTCAACGACTTTGCCACTATATTATTCCATGATTCTAGAGGCCTTCCTCTTGTTCTTTTAGTTGTCGTTTTGCTTCTAATACTTGCTTCACTTGTCGGTTACTTGCCATTCTTTGTATATGTCCCCACCAGCTCAGTTGCCTATTTTCTATGTATTGCAGTATTGATTCTATTCCAAGCTCGTCTCTGACATACTCATTTCTTATTCTATCTCTTATCGTAATCCCTTTTACTTTTCGTAGATATTTCATTTCGCATGCTACTATTTTACTTTTGACCTTATTTGTTGTTACCCATGTTTCGCACCCATATGTTAAAACCGGACGGAATATAGTTTTATATATATTTATTTTAGTTGGAATCGTAACTTCTCTTTGAGTAATAAATTTGTCTTTTAAAGTATAGAATAATTTGTTTGCCTTGTCTATCCTTTTAATGAGATCTGGTTCTTGCTGCCCCGAATCGTCAATAGTTATGCCCAAGTATTCAAATTGCTTCACTTGTTCTACATCTTGCCCTTCTACTGTAATTCTTATTTGATGTGGAATTCTTGACACTGCCATCACTTTTGTCTTGTTTATATTCATTTGCATTTGATACTTCTTGAGCACTTGGTTCCATACTTGCAGGTTCCATTGTAGATCTTGATCGGTTTTTGCAAAATTGCCACATCATCTGCAAACGCACATTCAGATATATATACAGCTTTTAAGTTTCGATATCCCACAATTGTTTTTTACTGTTTTTGGCAATCCTTTATAATCTCATCCATAAATAAGGTGAAAAGTACTGGGCTCATTACTCCTCCTTGTCGTATTCCTTCATTTGTATTGAAATGTTCAGACATCATGTTTTTACTGATTACATAGTTGCGGTTCTTGTTGTATAAACTTTTGATGGCGGTTATCAATTCTTCATCTATTTGCCTTTTCTTTAAACTTTCCCATATTAATTTTCTATTAATTCGGTCAAAAGCTTTATCTAAATCAATAAATGCACAGAAAAGTTTTTGGTTACCTTGTAATGTCCTATTTATTAAATTTTTAATTGTGCTTATGTGGTCTTGAACACTATACCCCTTTCTAAATCCACTTTGGGATTGACCCAACGTTATTTCAGTTTTTTCTCTAAGTCTTTGTACTAGTATTCTTTCATAAATTTTCATCGGGATACTTAATAATGTAATTCCTCTGTAATTATTACAATTAGTTTTATCCCTTTTTATAAATAGGAACTATTAAACCTATTTCCCAATCTTTTGGAATTCTTTTTCTTTCCATACTTTGTTGTAGATATTTAGTAACAAATTTTCTCCATCAACTCCTAGGTTTTTATCATCTCCGTTTTTATTTGGTCGTAACCATGTGCTTTACCGTTTTGATATTTTTGATCGCCTCTTTTAATTCTTCAATTTTTACTTGGTCTATGCTTTGTCCCTTTTCTATCTGACTGTCACTTTCGCTGTCCTTCACTTTACTTGTTCTGCTCGCATCCTTTACTACTGGATTTAGTAGTTGCTCGAAGTATTCTCTCCACCTGTCCATAATTTCTATATCTTCCGTTAGTAGCTTGCCTGTTTTGCTTCTTATCTTACCATTCTGTAACGTTGTGTCATTCTTTAGCGATTTTATCATTTTATAGAATAGCTTTTGGTTTCCTTTTATTTTCTTCTAGTTTTCTCCAAATTCTTCCCATGCTTCTTGTTTTGCTTTTATTATTAATTGTTTAACTTTTGTCCTTTGTTGTTTATAGTTATTATACGTTTCTTCATTTCTCCTACCAAGATACTTCTTCCACATAGATTTCTTTATTTGCACTTCTTTCTTTAGGTTCTCATTCCACCACTTTGTTTGTTTCCTATTGTTTGAAATGCAGCTTGTTCCACATACTTCCTCTGCAGTAGTAATTACAGTATTTTTAAAAAACTTCCATATTTCATCGATTTTGTTACTTATGACTTCTTGGTATCGTTTTCGTTCTTCTTCTTTATTTAGTTTGTATGTTCTGATTGTGTTGTGGTTTACTTTCTTTGTTCTATCTGATCTTTTTCTGTCTTCCAATTCATATCTTATTTTTGCAATAACTAGGTAATGATCGCTGTATATTTCTGGTTCCCTATGGACTTTAACGTCTAGTACCTCTCTTCTGTATTGTTTTTGTACCAGTATGTAATCAATAATTGACTTTTCATTTCTACTCGGCATTTCTCGTGTATATTTGTGGATGTCTTTGTGTTGATAGAACGTGTTCGCTACTATCAAGTTATTTATTATACAAAAAGTCAATTAAGCGTTTTCCATTATTATTTTTAACATTTTCTCCAAACTTTCCTACTACTCCCCGTTTAAACTTTCTTGTTTTCCCACTCTAGCGTTAAAGTCCCCAGCTACAAATGTTTTCCTCCGCTGTTTTCAGTTACTAGAGCTAAATCATCCCAAAATTTATTTTTATTGTCTTTTGTATCATTCTCATCGGGTCCATATACTGCTATTATGGTTACTTTATTTCCTTTTTTTCTTTAAATTCTACCATCAGTATCCTTTCATTCCAGCATTTGTATGTTTGCATCTTCATTGCTATTTCTTTTTGATCAAGCACCCAACTCCTGCCATTGCTCTTTTGTTTTCTTCTACTCCACTATATATAAAAATATCTCCATTTTTCATTTCTTGTATACCTTGACCTTTTTTCTTTGTTTCCGTGATTATTAGTACGTCTAGTTTAGTCTTCTGAAATTCATACATTAGTTCTTGCTCTTTTGTCGTTACACTCTAACATTCCAGAACCCTATTTTCCATATTTGATTTTGTGTTTCCAGATTTTTGTTTGTCACATTATTTCCTGTTAAAGTTTCTTGTCTAACACTAATGTTTGTTCTCTCCGCATTTCTTTTTAAGTTGAATAAACTCATGTTTCCCTTTTGTGTTTTTCTTGTTCGTTTATTGTTGTTTCCATATCGTTCATCAAGTTCTTGCCGTATGTTGTCTCCATTTGTCCATCCCATTGTTTTTCTTTTACCCGTTTTTTGACTCATGTAACCTTATCGCTTCTTTTCTTCATCCCATATATGAACAACGTTGTTTATGATAAGCTTTTTATATCCTATTTTGACCTTCTTTCCTTCTTCTTTTAGTTTATTGGCTATTTCTTTTAGCTTCATTTGTGTTGATCTTTCTTTTATGGTTAAGTCAATAAACTAAGTGCAATAAGATTAGTAACAAACGCAACAGTATTTTTTTAAAGCCAAACTTTT
Source organism: Abscondita cerata (assembly GCA_030710515.1). Lineage (NCBI taxonomy): Eukaryota > Metazoa > Arthropoda > Insecta > Coleoptera > Lampyridae > Abscondita > Abscondita cerata. The sequence continues at coordinate 67,156 of JALBCR010001912.1, forward strand.
CTTTAAATTCTATTTTAGGGCATTTATCAAATAAAGACTTCTTGGTCTAAATACCCTAAAGTAGTTAAGAATCCAAAATAAACTCTACAAAAAAAAGTTAGTTGACATTGACATAAGCCCAATATCTACTAAATTGATGTTAAACGGCGAATTACGAGGGTTAAATTAAACAAAATTTAGACATGATTTATTTTTTAAGTTTTGACTGAACTAGAAAAAAACTATTAAACTTGGTTTTATTCCAAACTTAGTTTAAACCTGGCTTAAACTTGTGACACTGCTTTCGTGTACGGTTGCAAAACCTCGGGCACTAGGTTTTATATGGAGTTTACTCTCCTACAATGTCCTCGGATAGCTATAGTAAAGATAAGATTTCCAGGATTTCGTGCGGTCCAGATGGATGGAAGCAAAGTCGGGAGTAAAACAGTTTCACACAAGCTTTGACAGAAGATAATCAACGGAATAATTAATTAGTTAAACAATTTAAACGGAATAATGCGTTTATTAGCGTGCGTGATCAAAGCCGCGCTACTGCATGCCAAGTCAATACTCTCTTAAAAGCGGAGTGATTATTCTTGCGGTATCAAGAATGTACGTGGAGTGGGTTAACGGATGTATCAGTAACGGGTGGCAAGTCTGGGCGTACAAAACGCGATACCACCAGCACGACGTACGGCAGATGAGGAGTGGCCAAGTTAACGTACTAAACGCGATATATCGACCCGGACAAACGGTGGACGGCGTACTGGGGGTACGAAACGCGACAGAACCAGCACGGCGTACGGATAGGAAATGAGCGGTAAGAGGGTGAAATTGCTGGGCGGTATCCTTGGTGGGTTTTTAAAAGAGCGAAACCGGTATTTGTTGACGGATTTGGAACGCCTGTAGCACGAAGAAGACTCTCTATTTTCCCCAAAATGTCGGTAATCGAGCGTTTAAGCCGCTATCGCATCTTATCGCCAATTCACGCGTCGAGTTAAACTTACAAACAACTTAATAACTAAAATACGGTAACAGCAACAATCTAAAATTATAAACGTAATTCAAAGAAAATTAACTTTGCTAATTACAATTACTTAGTAACGATAAAATATTGCATCGTTACAAACTTATACCGTACAAGTGGGCTCTTGTCCAATATTCTCCTGATACTGCCTGTGCTGGTTCAATTTTTTTTTGAACAAGCGTTAATTGGTTGGATATTCTTCTGATCTTGCCTTTACTGGTTGTATTTGTAATTAGCTACCTCAAGAACCCCTGTGTTGGCAGAATATTAAAAAACTAGTCAAAATGTAAGTTTGGCTCGATAAAACAAGAGACTTTGCATAACAAAAACTCTCATAATTGAATTTATTTCAAAAAATTATTAAATAATTTAGGAAAATGAATTTAAAAGCCAAATAATAGTACTACGCGATGCAATTGGAAAAAATCAAAACAAAGTAATTTCAAGGTCAGATTCGTTTTAACGCAAAAAAAATCTACAAGAATCATCTCCACTTGTTTTTGAAACTGTACCTCGCAGTACTGTATAGTCAATTAAATACTTTCAAGAGTCAATTTTACACAGTAAAAAACAACTACAATTACAAAAACTGGAAAAATTCACATAATACATACTCAAATCGTTTATATTTTAACACTGTGTAACGTTCTGGCCGTTCACTTTTGATGTAGAGGTTATTAATAGGATAAAAAAAGGTTACGTACATTCACGTTATTTAAAAATTTTAAGGAATGAAAATCATTAAAGTGAATCAGTAAATTTGAAACGCAAAATAAACAGAACTTATTACTTAAGCAATTATGATACGAGAATGGCGTCCGGGCGATGCCATTCTCTGCTATATTTTGATCAGATTATAGGAAAAGATAGATAATCCTTGATTATTTATACATTTTTGTATCTTAAAAAAGTTGCACGAGAGATACGGAATGATGCGTCATACGGTAGCGAGAGTGAAAACCGCAAACGGTAATTGTACACGGGCGAACAATAAAGGTAGTAAGATAATGCGGTAAAATAAGAGGAAATACGGAAAAAAAAGAAGGTGATTGGGAAGAAGGCCCTGAATCAAAATAAACAATATTACTTAAACAAATATCAACAAATGAATCTTACCTTAATTACTTTTAGGCCTTTACGTAGAGATAATTAGTACACAAACGGTAAATCACTACATTTTACCGTAAAAGTCTCACAATCGAGTCGGCGTCATCGTGCGTTTTGCGCGTTGCACAAAAGGGAAAAATGAATACCTTGCATTCCACAGAAATAAATAAATGTAGAAAGCATATATCGAATGAATTGAAGTTAAATATATAGTTTCTACAACAAAATACGTACATTAAATTTGTTTAATGTAATAGTAAGGATTAATAAAAGACAATCAAAAGTTACAAAGTAACAAGTGAACAAAATAAGTCAAAGTATCTAACTAGGACCTGACAGTACTTGAAATTTATAACTTTTAGATACAATTAAGTTTTTCAATTTAATGTATTTTTCTTACAAAATTGTTTATTAACATTTCAGTTTCAATTTAATTGTAATTTTTTTTATATCTAAGGTGATCGTAACAAATACATTATTATTTTCAAAAATACCAAATTTATTTACGTATAAAGATTTTAGGTGAACATTTCCTTAATTCTAAATTTTCATCTAACGCTATTAACAATTTTGTAGTAGTATGTACAAATAGTTACTGCAAAATTAAACTGATTTTGTAATAGATGGTAATAGTTTGATGTTTTGCTAAGCGCTTTAATAATAAATTAATATAAATTTTAAATGTAATTAGGCAGCCGTCGCCAAGTAGGAAAATCAATACTATGAGCCCTACCTGAATAATTTAATGTTTTTTTTTCCTTAAAGTTGTCATTATTTTTTTAATCGCTAATTTATTAAACACGAAATAATTTTTTATTCGACGTGTCGCTTCGGGATGTTTTATCTTTATATATATTTTCACAAAAGAAATAGAACCGGAGGAGGATGAAATTTCTTTGTCGTCTACAATATTTTGCCAGGGGGCAGCGTTTTTATTCATAATTATTCGAAATGCCACTACATTTTTACAAAGTATTAATTGAGAATTTAGATGTACTAATTAAAACTATAGTTTATTTTTCTTATGAGCCACACCCGGCCTCTGACCTCGCGTTGCATTTACGTTTATTATTCTAAAATGTCTAAACTGTGTGAAATGTATATTTTAATTAATAGTTTGTGGTTACTTTGTTGCAGTAATGAAATACATAAGCTATACACTACAATTTCTGTTATCACAACATTGGTACCGAGCAGTACAGTTATTCAAGATCAATCAATAACAGTACACATTAAATTTTTTAATTTCAATTTCCTTTGTTGATATTAAAAAACCATTAATCATTTATTAAGTTAAAAGTATCTTATCTAACTTTAAAAGAAAGTTTGGTATTATTGACTTAAAATATCGTTACTTACATGACAAACGTGCCACTATAAGTTTTAGTTGAACGCGGATATCCATTAAGTTGATATATGACTTAGAAAATATCATTGTTGGTTGTTCAAATAGATTAATAATTAGTTTAACTATGTGAAACTTAACTTGGTGTATGTGTAGTAATAATGTGAATTGAAGTCGGTGAAGTTTTTTTTTAATTTTATTTATACAGTAAGAAATATAAGACAAAAATTAATGGGTTTGTATAATGTGTTCTATAATAATACAAATATTACTAACTGTTGTTATCTAAGGGTCTAATACATATAAAGAAAATATAAGACGTATTCAAACCGAAAGGAAATTAAAACAATTAAGAAGAACAGTATAAGACACATTTTTAAGTGACATTATATGTTATTGCTTTACGTCTTTCTTTTAATATTAATTTTTAGTTTTTTTTTATTTATTTGGTTTTATGGTAATCTGTTCCAACATTTACAGTAGTAATTACCCTCAACAGTTCGTTATAACGAGGAGTAATATTCTCACTAATGATATTATACTTTATGGTCTCTATAAAATACAGTCAACCTGTGAATACTACATGTAGCTTAATTGTAGATTCAATTACACGACAAAAACAAATAGCATCTTATTAGCGCAAATTACTTATATTATTTTCTGTTTTATTTAGACTAAGATCATCACTGTTTATATAAAGCAATTTAAAAAATTTTATTCCATGTTTCGTTTATTGCAGTTATTTTTTAAATTGTGTTCACATTTTATAGTTAAATTAGTTTAAATGGCAATATACAGAATCCAGTGGCGGCTCGTGGTCAATCATACTGGGAGGTCAAAAATTAATTTAAAAAATAAGCATACTTAAAAAAATATAAATATTTGACCTTTAAATTCCGCTTTAAATGGTCTTAAACTGGAAGTCCATTCTTTGTTCTTTAGCAGTGGAAAAGTGTTGAACAACACGTTCGTTAAAATCGCCTATTCCTTTTACAAATGACTTCTCAATACTCGACATCGCTCAAGCGGATAATCTGTCTTGCCCTATGGTGTTGCGTAAGAAGGTCTTTATTCTATTTAAGGTCGAAAAACAACGCTCACTTTCAACAGTTGTCATAGGCAGTGTGCACAGTAAAGTTAATAAATTGACAGTTTCAGAAAACGTTTCACTCAAGTTATTATTCGTAAAAAGTTGAAGTAGTGGAACAGCCCCAGAACTACCGCGGAAATTAGGACGACCATAAATAACTTGTAGCTCAGTTTTTAGTTTTAAGAAATTTATAGAAGGTTAGTCTTTTTTAACCAATTTTAAAATATTATCTGAAAAATTGTTTTTGTAATTCAACTGATCACTATAAAACAGTTGGCTGATCACTAAATGACCACTGAAACTAACCCGATGGTGCATTTCAGGAATGATTATGTTGCAAACTTCCAAAGCCACTCGACGCTTAGAATCTTCATTTTTACGTGATCGCTTAGTGGTATTTGACAAATTTGTAGGCATCTCCGAGGATAGGTCATTTAAAATTTTATCGCGAACTGCTTGGATTGAACTTTTAAAAGAGTCGATATAATTTTTTACAAATAAAATGTCTATACTACGTTTTTGAAGTTCATTAAAAAGTATGTCACAATGGGGCATTACAAGATAGAAGAAGTTCAACCAAAATATAAAATCTTCATTTTGTAAAAAGCCTTTTAAACCAATCGCTTGATTAATCGTCTTTAAATCTTCTTCTATTTCGATTATTTTTTCTAAACACAACAGAATGTCTGCACTATAAACAAACACAGTTTCCACACAACGTACATTAAAATACCACCTCGTGGGAGCTGCTCTAGGTAAACGAGCTTTTACAAACTCATCCAGAACCGCTGTGCTTTTATCTTTACCTGCTGCTTTTTGTAAAATTAAGTTGAATTGGTGGGCATAACAATGTATAAAATTCGCGGCAGGGTAATGTTCTTTAATTTTTTTTTGTACGCTTCCTAATTTTCCGCTCATTGTCGACGCCTCATCGTAAGCTTGCCCAATTAATTTTTCAGGAAATTTATAAATGTCAAGATATTCTAATTCATGAAAAATTACATTTGTAAGGTGGAAGCTGTGGTTCCTAAAGGACTTACAAATTTTACAAACCGTTCGTGTACAACGCCAGACAAAATATAACGAATTATAAAAACCACTTGGGTTTTAGTAGAACTAATTTAATTTCTTGCTTTATTTGTTCCTGAACTACAGCCAGCATCGAGTCAAGTAGATCGTTCTGAATCGATTTGGATGTTCCTTTAAAAACGGTTGCCATCTCCATATGCTCCTAAAAATCTGATCCAACTCGACTACAAAATCAATAAGTCCTCGAAAAACTCCTGGATTATCAGATAAAGCCGTTTCATCATGGCCACGTAGTGCCAACTCAAATGCACCGCAAAATTTTATACAATCTACAATTTTGTTCAAAATATAGCGATTTTTCGAAACATTCTCATTATAATCTCTAAGGGATTTTCTGTAAGCATTGTCTAGCTGTGTACGAATATCAACATTTCCTACGGTTGCAAAATTTACCGAGCATTTCATGTGTTCTGCAGACGAAGCATGTTTTTTTATTTCCTCTTTTAAATGTTTTAAATCTCTTACACCGGATTTTAACTATAGCGAGTCTGACGAGTCTTTAGAAAATAATAAACAAACAAAACAGTAAAATACATTTGATACTTCACAACCACATATCCAGTTAGCTAAATCGTACATTACTTTGCGAAAGTTTCGATGAACATCTTTATTTTGTCTTTGCTAGTTTGTCGTAAACTTAGTTCTGGCAAAGGACGACCATTTGCCTTGAACTCAACTAATTTTGTAAAATTAAGTTTGTTAGCACTTTTTAGTTGTTTAATTTTCTGCACTACCGACATTTTCTATAATAGCGCATGCACACGCGAACCAAAAATAGTATTTTTACAAAACAACACAACAACAGTAAAACTACACTTTACTCGAAGCCGGCTTATGACCCAAAGTTGATTATTGCTTCGGAAGTTCGCGTTTATTCGGACGCTGCACGTTTTTCGAGTTTTTCCGGGTAGATCTAATTCAATGAGGACAATTCGCACCGCCAGCCCAAGGTTAAGGAGGATGAATTACAAACGACGGCCGTTAAATTTTAAATTAATAATACTTGCGACTTGCGACTTTTGCGAGTAAAGTACCTATTTTAATAAAACACGTAATAATTAATATTTTTTATATATTTTCAAAATTTTTGGGAGGTCATTGACCAATTGACCCTATGGACAAGCCGCCACTGCTGAGAATACAGCTACAAACATAAATGCAGCGTGTGGTTCGAACCCGCCATAGTATTCGAGTGTCACGTTGCATTTACGTTTCGATTAGGTATATTGTTTATATAAAAGTTTAAAAATATTTAATATTTTATTATGAACTAAATCTGTTTATTTGAATAATAGTAAAATAGTTTATTTAATTTGTTGAAAGTTTTTGGTTATTACAATATTTCCAATTAAAATATTGCATAACATAAGCAATTAATAGTTTTCAACTAACGCACTAGAAAAAAATTATGAAACTTAATTTTCGGGTTTGTACAGAACTAATGCGGTTTGGGTATTTAATTTTCCGTTCAAACTTTTGTTTCCTGTTAAACATTTTGCCTTTAAAAAGCAATTTATTAATTAATGCTTTATCTAATTTGTATTTGGGTTATCGGAATGTTATTGAATAGAAATAAATTGAATTGTTTGCGCAGCCGTCAAATTAATATATTTTTTATGCTTCCAACTTTTATCGACTGTTTTCCCAGATCAAAAATCTGCCGGTAGGCTAGTACTTAAAAAATATTTGTAAAAAAAATTCTAGATAGCAGGTCTGATTGCGAAATGTGAATTTAAGGTTAGTTAACATTTTACAGTAACATCATTGAATAATAAACATTCTTATGCACGATCATGTTTTTGTATTAACTTATTTTTATTATAAAAAAAAACAACAACAAAAGGAACTTTGTTTAAAATTAAAATTTATTGTGCATTCATTTAAGTTCAAAACACTAATACTTGGCATGGTAGCTAAATTATTGGAATTTACTTCGAAATTGTGGACATTGGTTGAAGATGGATTGTTGCCGTTGATGGTATCCATGGAATCTCGGTTAATTGTAGAGGAGGCATTAGTATTTATATCGTCATTAATAGAACCTAGATTAGATATAAGTTTAGTAGATTTGATGTAGATAGGATATTCAATTTCTGTTGCAGCCCTGTTAACTGCTTTTAAAGAATCTTCTATGTATGATTCAGCAATAGCAGTGCTTCACCAGCCGCCAAATCTAGTAATATCGGCTCCATGGCCAGTCAAAAGTGTGACACTACTTCATTAAAAACAGTGCTCTGTATACTGTTGCAGATTCTTTTATTTTAAAAAATGTGACTATTTTTGCAGGTATGGCTACAAAAGTATGAACGCCAACAGACTGTTTTGTGCATCTGTTTTTCTTGTAGAAAAGAAAAAATCTATTTAAAGGCGCATCAGACGGTCTTAAAGACTTGCATTTCTTAACAATGTTTAACCACGCTGGTTCACTAACACATGAGCTTCTAGGGTGTTTTGTTTTTGTGTTAGGAATTGATATAATAATTACATCACCTCTGTCTTTAACATCATCCACTGTTAATCTGCTTAGTTCATTTCTTCGACAAGCTGCACTTGTACCAATTTCTAATGCCGTCTGAAACTGCAATTATAGAATAAATGATACCTAAGCACTTGAATAAGAAATGTAAGTACGTACTTTCATTAAGAGATGGTATTCATCAGCAGCCGTCTAAACATTTAGTTATTTTTGGCAAATAACCATAATTTTTTTTTAAAAAGCATTTAGTCTTGAATAAGATGTAACACATTTTTTTTTTTTTTAATAAGAAGTAGGGTTTCGGTAGAGAGGGTGTCTGACGTTATATCGCCAAAAAAAATAATCACGATTAACCAACGAAATATAATTGTCTGGAAACTTGAATTAACAAAATGAACATTGACGGTACGTATTTTACTTGTAAGGTCCCGTTTTTGTATTTTAGCATACATATAATTAAAATCAAAATAAAAACGAAACCCGGCGTACGTCCTCAAAAAAAATATATACATATACATATATCTAATGCAAAATTTTGTAAATTATAAATAAATTCTTTTTGTATACCAAGTTCGTGTCGTGATGGCCATAACAACCGATTACAATTGCGACAAATTGTATACTTTTTGTTTCTTAAACTTATGAGAACAGACGCGCAGTACCACAAAAAAAACAAATAGAAAATGTACATACACTAAATTAAATTTCAATAATAGTACTTATCGTGATCACCATGCGTTGACCCTCGAAGTAGATACGTGGTTGACAAGATTCGGAGTCGTGAAGGCGTTCGTAAAGGCCGGCGATGTCGATAAATTATGTGGGCAAGGCTGGATTGCTTGAAATATTTTGGTACACAAATCTTGCATGTAACCAAAAAAAAATCTTTGATGTTGGATGTAACCAGGATATCTGGATCTTGCGTGTAACAATAAAATTCGTGATCTTGCAGGTGTCCATAAAATTCATACACCAAGAAAATGCAAAATGCGGTTGCTATATTCCCAAAAGATATAAATGGGAACAATTTAAATGTTGGTCGAGCGTCTGGCACTGATAAGCGATACGTGCGGCACTAATTGGTTTGAAATCCGTATCATACGGAAACCGTGGAGGTTTTGTCAAACGAAATAGTAGGTGACGAAAATCCCAAAATTGGTCAACAAAATACTGCATTAAACGTTATCACCAAACTACAATTTCAATTAGGTCTGTACTTAAAATTATGTGTGTGTTATTCGACGACGCCCGATACAATGATCGAAAATACTATTCAAAAACGACCTTGTGGTAATACATTTTGAAAACGAACACCTGCAACATGCAATAGTTCAGTCTTTGGTAAAACCACAGTATAACAACGCATGTGATTTACTCTAATTTTAACGAAATATCTACAACGAAAAATTTGAACGTTACAAAATCCCCTTCCACTAAAAAGAAAATTTCCCAAATTTTCCCTGCATAATTGCTTAAATAATAAAAAAAATTCAAAGTAAATTACAACATATCCCAAAATGGATAATAAACAAAGGAAAATATCCGTCAGAAAAAAAAATCACTACCAGAAACTAGATTAGCAAACTGTAAAATACAAAAAAAAAATTAAATTTGATCAGGAGGGTGAGCTTTCAAATCTTTACTATGCCAAACTCCTCTTTCAATTCCAGTATCGTCAACTAGTTTATAAGTATTATAACCAACAACAGACTTAATAGTAAAAGGTCCGCAATATTTTGGATTTAATTTTGACGTGACTCCTTTACTCGCATCGGATAATGTAATGTTTCGACGCCAAACTTTATCCCTACGACAAAAGATATATCACGTTTCCGCAAATCATATTTATGTTTATTTACTTTATATGCACGATCCAAACGATTCCTAACAAACTCGAAAATTTGATCCCATTTCTCTGATCTTTGATTAACTGTTTCTCGAGACTCAAATTCAATTTGAAATTTTTTCCCACAGTACCGCGTATATTTCCCATCAAATTCATTTCCGGCCAAAATTTAAGTAAAAAGGCGTGTATCCTGTTATTTCATGTTTTGAAGTTCGAATTGCGCACATTACCTCCGATAAATATGTTGCCCAAGTCTTATGGTTTTCCTTAACGTAAGATGCTAGCATTGTTTTAATAATTCTATTAATTCTTTCGGTCGGATTTGATTGTGGGTGATAAAGTGGAGTAAATATGGGTTGTACATTATACTTTGCTAATAAATTTGAGAATTCTTTAGATCGATACTGAACTCCATTATCGGATATTATGTAATCCGGTACACCATAGGTTAAAAATACTGATTGTTCTATATGTTTTACTACCGAACTCGCTGTAGCATTGCGTAGTGCAATGATGACGGTGTATTTTGAGAAAGTATCTAAAACAACTAACATATAACGATAACCATTAGTAGATTTAGGTAGAGGACCGATTAAATCCGTACTAATTGATTTCCATGGTCGATCTACTTTAGGATGTCTGTTCATTAAACCAATAGGCGATTTTTGCACCGGTTTATTAGCTAAACATACTTTACAATTGCGAACATAACGCGCAACATCGCAACGTAACTTAGGCCAATAATATTTAACTAATATTCGATGATACGTTTTATAAACGCCACACTGAAAGAAATGTGTTTAGTTGAGTTTCTACTTAAAATATATTATTTGTAGTAAACAAAATTTTAATAACAGTAATGTTGCCCATTTTAACAATTATAAAGCGGTCAACTAAGGGTTACTGAAACAGTTTACTTAAATACGTTTTTTAGTTTAAATGCGCACTTGTTTTTACTATGAACAATTTTTTGTTAATGGTTAATAAATCGTATTTTTTCTTAGTCGTAGATATTCTATTCATTAACTACAAGTAGTTTCATAATCTCAAAGAAAACTGCTTGTGATAATAAAATACTTCGTAAGCTTAAGCGAGTGATACACTAAAAATAACGAGGTGTAATGAATATTATACTTAGAGTCAACGAGTCAGCAATGTTATGGTTAATTAACCATCTCTGTCTGAAATAAAAAGCCTCCATTTTATCAGATGCGAGAGGAACAGTCGCAATTTAGCACGTATTTTTATTCAGTTTTGCTGTTGTGGTGTTTAGAGGTAACTGTGAAAGTGTTTTTGTTTTCATCATGTCTAATTACCAAGCTGATTTAATCTCTTGGGGGTTGCAAAACTACATAAAACCTTTGAAGGTGAGTAATAATTTTTTAAATATTGGCAATTTAATATTTTATCGTTCATTGAAATGTCAAATAAAAAAACATCATCACACAATGTCATAATGATATACCTACGACTTCGGTTTACCAGTTTATAGTTTAGTACCTAATTCAAAATTATCAACGAAACTTATGAACGCATTTCGAACATATTTGACAGAAACATGCTCAAACGGTAAGACCGAGTTACCCCTTTACAATATAAAAAAATATACATATATATCAGTGTGTCCCAGGATTGATGTTACAAGTGGTGTAATGAACTAAAATTTTTGAAATTCATTTCAAGATTCTGGAATTAATCCTTGCTTGGCGTGAAATGAATTTTAAGAATGTTTTCTTTTTGAAAAACAAAATGGCCGTGACGGTGAAGCAAAGCAAGAACTATTTTCTTTTCAGGTAAAGTACCCTTTTGGTTTGCGATATGGAAAAATGTTACTAAGAAAAGTTGTTCATAATGACAAATCGTGGCCGTATACCAAACTTGATTTTGTTTAATCTAAAACAGATAGTTTAATGAAAGTATGTAGATCGTCCTGAAGTTTGGTATACGGCCATGATTTGTCATTATGAACAACTTTTCTTAGTAACATTTTTCCATATCGTAAACCAAAAGAGTACTTTTCCTGAAAAGAAAATAGTTCTTGCTTTGCTTCACCGTCACGGCCATTTTGTTTTCTAAAACCAGCAAATTCTTAAAATTCGTTTCACATTAAGCAGGGCTTATCTAATTCCAGAATCTTCAAATGAAATTCAAAAATTTTAGTCCATTACACCTCTTGTAACATCAATCCTGGGACACATTGTATATGTACAGGGTGATCTAAATTAAGTGTTCACCATTGGTAACTCTGTTATTATTAAAGCTACAAAGTCGTTTAAATGGGCAAACTAGTAGAGTTTTTTCCACTGATTTAATAATATCGTGGTGTGATACCTGCGAGAATACCTGTATCAGTTACTTTGCGTCATCTTTGATGTATAAAGTTTTGAAGTAAAAATTAGCAAAAGAAAATTCAAGTTAGGACAAGTTTGCTTAACCTTCGTGTCTCCAAAATGCTATAATAAGCATATAAATTTGATTACAGACGAGGGTATTGATGATGAAAGTTTTCCACTGTTGGACGAGGAAACCATTAATAAAATATTTGATAAAAGTGGACCTAAACTAATTTTTAAACGACGCTACAAAGAAAAATATATTCAAAACCCAGAGGTGATCTCGCCGGTAAGGTGTTATTGTTTTATTTATTATTATTATAATAAAAGATAAATAGATCATATTATAGATACTCCCCACCAAGTATAATTTCAAACATCTATTAGTTGTTAACTTTAAATGCAGTTCTAATTTTTTACGGTATTTCATTTATAGAATACAACAATGTTTAACTTTTGTCAACATTACGTGAACGGAGCACTTTTCTATAATTCTCTCAGGTAGTGTTCAACTAATACGTGGAGCAATTTTGGAGATATCGGACCCAGTAACGTTTTCTGTACCCCCTTCCCGTTAGTAAAATGTTACGTAACGACCAAGTGACCATGTTTACCTAAAAGTCACAATGATGTGGCGCAAAGAAAGGAAAGTCACTTTATAAAAAGTTACATAACTCATAGGTTCAAACACCCCTCCCGCCTCTGTAACGCATCGTAAGTTGTATATACAAATTTGACTTTAATTTTATTGATAAATCTAAAAATGATGGGAAAATGAGGCACTTAATTATTATGCATATCACACAAAAACGTATTAATTATAATACATTGATTAATTATATATATTTTATAGTTGTCTGCTAATACGGATACACAATCTAGTGTATCCAATGAGAATCTCGAAATTGCATTTCATTTAAACGAGTCTTGTTCTTCCACACCATCAACATCGGTGGATTTAGAAAATTCAGTTTTATATACTCCTGATGAAGAAACATTAAAAGTTCTAGAATCTCTAAAACGATTGAAACTTTTTGTACTCCACAAAGTCCACTAAAAAGAAAATATACGGAAGATTCATCAGAAGATACCAATATTATTCTAATAGATAATCCAAATAAAACAATAGATGGCGTCTTTCCAGAAGTAAGTTGCCAATTTTCACAAACATATTTATGTGTTAATGCTTTAATTAATTTTGTAACTTTTAGGGTCTAGAAAATGTTCTAAAAAATATACAGATGGTCAAATTGCGTTAGCTAATAGAACGCATCTAAATAATGATCATCGTGGCAAAATAGTGAAAGTTATCGTTAATGAATTAATAGCTCGTCTAGGATCAGAGTTAGTATAACTATTAACATTTATCTAAATTTTAATAATGAGTAAAATTTTAGAATCAGAGCAAGTACATTTTAAAGTGTTCTGAGGAAGTAACTAAATTGTTTCCTAAGGAAAAGGCTGAGACGTTTTACGTTCCATACTTACCATCGGGGTGCAAAAATAACAAAGGAGTTGGGCCTAAAGGAAAACTTTGGTCTCGTTATGCTAACGTTAAATCAGCACTACGCCAAGCTCAGCAATACGTCAAAAAATAATTCAATTACTTTTCAAACTGAAGAAGATTGTGAAGAAAATTTAGAGGAGTTGAGGAGTTTAGAATTTTGAAGTCGGCCATAGAACCTCTCCATAAAATACTGGAGAGTTGGAACAACACTTTCAAACTGAGAAGAAAATTATATTTAAGTTCTTCTTTAACCAGTATATATACTGATTTTCCTGCTCTGGCATTAAATACTGGAATTGAGCTGGTAAGAAGTATAATTGATAAAAGTCTTACACTATATAACTTTACAACTTTACATTTTTTTTCTAGATTGAGGCCGACTTTAATAGAAGGTACCCTGATCGAGATGATATTATATATAGGAATTGGCCAAAATATCCACTGCTATTTTAAAAGAAGTAAAGGAGAGAAAAATACATCAAGACACTTCAGTATATCAAGGTAAATAATTAACGGTCTATAGTACTAGCATTAAATTCCTCTATTATTAGATCTAGGACTGAATTCATTATTATTGTTGCCTTATTTATTCCCAACAATTACAATAAAAGAAGTCGCAAAGGCGCTAATTGGCGTCCCACTAGGACCGAAATACAAGAAAGTTTTTTACCACATTGATGTAAGTAATATAATAAAGATTTTATAATCTTTTATCTACATTCTTTTGGTTTTAGACATATGACGATATTGAAAAAGAATATCGATAAGAAAAAGAAAATTGGAAGAATATGGAATTCATATGCAACCAGCAGTTTCAGTAGTAGGAACGCTACAAAATCCTGAAGGTTACTACATTGTTGTCGATAATACAAAATATAAAGTGGAATCCAGTATCAGAGCACTGGATCTTTTATATAAGTTATTTCACGCTATGGATATTGAATATCCAGTAGAATCAGAACACATTTGGCTGTTCATACAAGAACTTGTTTTGAGATGAAAACTTATAAAAAATTCCTTCTACAGTTGCAGTTATCACTGATATAAAACATCACTTACAAGATTCAGAAGGACAGCACTAAGTATTACTATTTTTTACTCTACACCATGTATATTTGCAATTTTGTCCACTTACATTTGAAACTTCTAAAACCTTACTTTTGCACATTAAAGTGTTTCATGGAGACGCTAAAACAAATTTTTATATGTGTAATGCATCATCTTGCAATCGACATTTTCCATCTTTAAAATCTTTTAGAAAGCACTTGCAAATTCATGAAAATTCTGTTTCGTTAACAACTGATATATCTTCTCAAATTAATGAAAATACTGTTTCATTGACAACTGATATTTTATCTAACAGTCAAAATAAAAATGATTTGATAAATGAAACCTTTCAAAGGGTTGCTGAAATTGATATACCTAAATTAGACAAAAATCGAAGCGATAATGTTGTAAATTATTTTACTTTGTTTAAAGATCAGTTAGCAAGTAGTACAATTTCATTTATTTGTAGTCTTTATGAAGACGATACTCTTCCTCGAAACCATGTTCAAAAAATTATGATTGATGTATTCAATTTATTTAGTAAACCTCTCCACATACTTAAAGAATATATACAACAGAACACACTAGAATTAAATGATTCGGAAATTAAAAAGTATTTTTCGGAATTTGACAATTTGTTTGATGGACTTAAAAGCGAGCATTTGCGGTTTAAGTATTTAGAGAAATATGGTTATTTTATACCTCCTGTTTCTTACATTGTCGGTCAAAAATTACAAAACTTAAACCAAAATGCCAGTGCAACTCCCAAAAATTATTCTGCAGAATATATTTCACTGTCGAGTGTATTGAAAACATTTTTAACATTACCTGATGTATTAACTACTATTTTAAAATATATGAAAATATTACATCTTAAAACAGCAATATCTAATATTACCCAAACTCAATTTTGGAAAATCAAATATCTACATACGAAAATGATTCATTAGTTTTACCTTTATTTATTTATTACGACGATTTTGAAAGTGGGAATCCACTTGGGTCACATGCGGGGATACATAAAATAGGAGCAGTTTATTATACCATTGGCTGTTTACCAC
This sequence comes from Abscondita cerata, assembly GCA_030710515.1. Taxonomy (NCBI): domain Eukaryota; kingdom Metazoa; phylum Arthropoda; class Insecta; order Coleoptera; family Lampyridae; genus Abscondita; species Abscondita cerata. The sequence continues at coordinate 83,063 of JALBCR010001912.1, forward strand.
CTTCTTTTCAATCTCAGTTGGAGAATATATTTTTAGCATTGTTATTTCATTCATCAGATTTGAAAGATTTTGGAGAAAAAATTATTTTTAAAAAACTCATTGATGAACTTAATGACTTACAAAATACTGGAATTGTTGTGGATTTACCTCTAAGATCTCAAAAGTTTATTTTCTTACCACTTTATTTATTGGGGATAATTTAGGATTAAATACAATTTTAGGTTTTCAGCAATCTTTTGCATCAAATTCATTTTGCAGATTTTGTAAATGTACCCGTCAAGTAAGTCAAAATTTAAGTATCGAAAAACCCTCTTTATTAAGAAATATTGAGAACTACAATATGGATGTGAAACTGAAAAACTCTTTTTGACAGGTGTAAAAGTGAATCATGTTTCAACAAAATACAATCTTTCCATGTAACAAAAATTATAGTGTCGATATTGCTCATGACATATTTGAAGGAGTTGGAGTTTATGTAATGGGATTTATTTTACATCAGTTTATATACATCGATAAATTTTTGATTTAGATACTTTGAATCATCGAATTGAATTTTATAATTTCAACAGTAATCATAATAAACCTCCTCTGATTTCAAAATTACAATTAAAAAGAAAACTTTAAAAATGTCTGCTTCAGAAATGAAAACTTTCATTTTGCATTCTGGTCTTTTATTTGGGGATTTCGTACCCCTTAAAAACAAATATTGGAATTTATATTTGGGACTACGTAAAATATTACATATTGTGTTGTGTAAATCAATAATTTTGAATTTAACTATCCATGAAAAACTAACAAAATACATTAAAGAATTTAATTTGCTGTTTCTCGAGCTGTTTTCAATTCCTTTAAAACCCAAATTTCACATACTCACCCATTATCCATCGTTACTAAATACTATTGGACCTTTAAACCAAACAATGACTTTAAGATATGAATCAAAACACCGACAATTAAAATTAACGGCTAATAATGTTTCATCGAGGATTAATATAACTCATACTATGGCTATTAAACATCAGTTGAAATTTGCTACAAGAATAGCAAATAAAACAGGATTTTCAAATTTTGTAGAATTTTCTAAGAGCACTACTAATTTTGCATCAATTTATGATGTTTTACCAAACTTTAACCATATATTAAGTAATTCTAATATTTGTGAAACGAAATTAGAAGGTTTTAGAAATAACATAATGCAAGTTACAAAAGTTTCAATTAACTCTTATCATTTTGGGATGAATAGTATCATTTTAATTCCTAATGAATCAAAAAAACTAACTTTTGGAAAAATTAATAAAATCCTAATAAGTCAGAATAACGAGATTTGTTTTATATGTGACACTATTGAAACAAAATCTTTTGACAAACATTTTTGTGCATGGAGAGTGGAAAGCACTAATTTATCAATTTGTACTGTTTACTCGAATTTTGAATCTATGTTAGATACATATTCTATTATTCTAAGAAACAACAATATGTTTATTACTGAGTTTACTCATATTTTGTAATTTTTAGTTTTCCTATAGTTTTTTCATAGTTTTTTTATATGTATTGTTTATTAATGTTTGCTTTAAAATATATACTTACATAATATAGTTAGAATTTGTTTTATTGAGTATATCATTTTAAGTATTGAGTAAGGTATAGGTAAGTAAATAAATTATTTGCGTAAACTAAGTAAATTCTTAATTCACATTAAAACAAAATTATCGTTTGCTACTAATAAAATGGCGTATTGTAATAAGTAATTCTTTACTTAGTAATAATAAATACAATACCTGAAGTAAAAACAAACAAGCTATAATAAATAAGGTGCCTTTTTGCATTAAATGGATTTTTACTTGTCATAACTACATCGCTTATTTACGGTTAACAAATTATACGTTTGACATAAATGAAGTAACATTTTGAATTTAAAAGGAACCGGTTAACAATAAGTAAACTGTTTGCAATTCGCTTCTTACTGACTATAAGTAAGTTACTCTAAATAGATTCATTTGTTATGCCTAAATAGATGGCTGATTTGGCGCCTATTTAAGGTAGATATTTACTTGCTGTGAGCGAAGTTTTCTTTATAGTTAACAAATATTTCTTTCAGTGCATTATGCCCGGCGGTAACATCATCATGGCAACTCCGCAAAATTTCTTCGCACTTTTCTTTTGGAACGACCCATTTCCATTCATCTTCGTCAAATAATCTAACTTCTCGGTTTCGGACTCTTTTTATACAAATTATTAGTTTCCGCCCGCCACATCGGATACTTTAAAGGGTCTTTACAAATACGTTTTAACATATCTAGGTACCATTTATCAACAACCTTTTCGTCTATATTAATCGTACTAATATCTACTACACTCCGTGATAAACAATCAGGAACTACATGTTCGCGACCTTTTCTATGCACAATTTCAAAATTAAAAGCTTGTAAACGTAAAATCCATCTCGCAAGCCTACCGGTGGGGTCTTTAAGTTTATGCAGCCAAAGAACTATAATGATCCACTACTACTGTAAATTTTACACCTTCAACATACGGTCTAAATTTTTCAACGGCGTGGATCACTCCTAAACACTCTAATTCTGTTACGCTAAATTTTTTTCTGCTTTGGTTAACGAACGACTTGCATACGCTACAACATATTCCTTATCACCATCTTTCTGCGTTAATACCGCGCCTAAACCGTAAGAACTCGCATCACTTTGAACAAAAAAAGGTAAGTCATAATTTGGGCAAGTTAAAATTGGCGCAGACGTAAGACATGACTTTAACTTATTCATAGCGTTTTCACAATTTTCATCCCATGTGAAACACTGACCTTTACGCAAAAGATTCGTTAGTGGATGAACGGTATCCGCAAAATTTGGGATAAAACGTCTATACCACGACGCTAATCCTAAAAATGATCTTACGTCTCGCACGTTTGAGGGTCTAGGAATTTTCAAAATTGCCTGAACCTTTTCCGCGTCTACATTAAGACCCATTTCGTTAACTACGTAACCGAGATAAGTCAATTCACTCCTACAGTACAGACACTTGGTTTTATTTAAAGTTAATCCGGCCTGATTAATTTATCAAAACCGCCTGCAATACTTCTAAATGTTTTTCAAAAGAATCCGTACAAATTATGACGTCGTCGAGATAACAAAATACGTTTGGTTCTAATTCCGCCGTTAAAATACAGTCTACTAACCTCTGGAAAGTAGCTGCTGAATTACATAATCCCATCGGCAACACTTTATACTGATAATGTCCCATCCCAGGAATAGAAAAAGCTGTAATTTCTTTACTATTTTCAGTCAAGGGAATCTGCCAATACGCTTTAGAAATATCTAAAGTAGACAAATACTTAGCACCTCTTAATTTATCGAGAATATCGGATATAAACGGAACGGGGTAACTATCTTTCTTTGTTATATTGTTAACTTGACGAAAATCAGTACAAACGCGCTTAGTACCGTCTTTCTTTGTGACTAAAACTAAATTTGATGACCACGGACTATTAGATGGTTCTATAATATCGTTTTCTACAAGAGATTGTATCTCTTTCTTTATTTCGTTCATAACATAAGGAGATATTCGGTAATTAGGTTGTTTAATCGGACCGCCAGTTACTTCTATTTCATGTTCAATTAAACTCGTTCGACCTATGCCGTTTTTCATACGTGCGTAGTTCTTTTTAATCATTTCATCTAATTTATGACGTTGAACAGTCGTTAAATTTTCTATAGATTGAATTGCGTCAACGCGAAAAGGTTCTGTATTAGAAAAGGTCCAAATATTTTTACGCAAATCTGGCACAATCCCAAATGTTCTAAAAATTTATCCCTAAAATAAGGGTGTGCTCCAAGGAAGGAACAATCAAGACCCTAATATTTTCGATTTTCCCCAAAAGTTCGAATGGCAACGTAACCGTTCCTATACTTTGACAACTTTGACCGTTTGCTACAGTACAACTGGGAGCAACTTCCGAATCGACCAGAAACAATTTAATTTTTAATTATTTCCCAACCTAGTCGCCCTAAAATTGTCTGACTAGCACCGCTATCAAGTAAGCCGTTTAAACGTCTCCCAAAAATCGAAATTTCTAAGTACGGTCTTTCATCACCTTCAATTTGTGCAAAAATATAGTCTAATATAATTTTATTTTGTCTTCCCATGTTAGATCATTTTTAAATTTTCCGGCTCTATATTTGAAATAGGAATCGGCGACCGGTTTAACGATTCCTTCTCTCGTTTCCCGACGCGTTACAACAATCACGAGTTAAAACACCTTGTTTCCCACATTTAAAACAATGTAATTTTCTTGGCATTAAACAACCTCTTTGTAAATGTGTATTACTGCCGCAATTGAAACAAGCTAACTCACCAACCGAATTTACGGTAGCAGCAGCAGAAGTACTTTCATTTAGATCCGCATTAACCGAACTTGCATTTAACCGTTCTTTTTTTAAAGACTTTTTTTCTTTTTCTTTACCTTATCTATCGAACTGTGGGCAACGGAAATGTACGCTAAATCTGGTTCTAGTTTAGAATTATTTTTACCTACTGGCTGATGGTAAGCTTTACATAAAGCTTCAGTTTCTTCAATTTTCTACCGATTTTAATAATTCGTCTTGAGATGTTACGTTCATTAAAGATATTTTCTGCTGATAAAAGGGACCTATGTTCCTACGTATAATGTTAAATTTCTCGCTTTCCGACATTGGAATTGATAATCGCGAAAACAAATTGTTCATCACAGCTAAGTAAATACCCATAGATTCGTCTTTGCCCTGTGTACGCATTTTTATTTCTTCTTGAGTTTATACTCGTAATCTGCTGGTTGAAATTGTAATTTTAGTTCCGTTTTTAAAGCGTCCCACGTGCCTATCCGATCTCTTACACCTCTGAACCAAACTAAAGCACGCGATGAAAATAATTCAAAAACGTTTTTTAAAAGATCTGATTCTGCAATTCCCGCGCGGTACGTAGTTCCTCGACTCTTTCAAAAAGCTCCAACGGACATGTCTTTATCGTCCCCAGAAAATTTAATTCCCCACTTATGCACCGGAATTATCTTATACGAATACCCAGCATCACCAATAGTTTTATTATTTATTGTATCGTTGGGATTTCTTTGTGGTGTGCTTGACCCCGCAACAGCATTAACGTTACCCGCGATCGCGATCTCTGCATCACTTTCGCCATTATTCTCGCTATCCGTATCAGGTAAAAAGAAACTGATTCGTTATGTCCTAAACTTCGGCGCGACTTCAACAACTTGAAGTATTTCACTTATTTCTAATACCGCAGAAATAATTTCCGCCCGTTTTGCTTTAGAATCTTTACCTTTAGCCGGCAACCTATCTACACGTCCCATTAAATGCGATAATCTACTATTTAGGACCAAAAATCTTTCCTACTTGACGATACCGTAAACTGATCGATCACAGTGCTTAATTCTTTGGTTTTATCTTCGATAGCCTTTACCTCTGAATCAAACTCAGATTCGTACTCCGGATAACTAATTGCCTTCCCTACTTTTTCTAACTTTAACAAACGATTTAACTCTTTTCTCATTTTACCAACATCACACGATAATTCGTATCCCCTATACGCCAATTCATAGTTGAGTTCATCAGGCTCCAGATGACTAACCACAATTTTATATTTCGTTTTAGGATCCATGACTGATGAAAAAAAACCTAATATGTAAAGCAGCAATTTCAATTAAAAGAAAACGAATATCAGACACCTTTCAAAGCTCTCCAAATCTATCGACTAGATAAGTTTGCGATTAACACGAGTTAATCAGATGACCAATAATATTCTTTTTACCAATCCTCTGTATACTAACGATGATAAAAAAAATTATCGACTCATTCAAACTCGAATACAATTGAAACTATCCTCCTAATTGTTATTTACCGATCCCGGACGAGCCCCCAAAATTTTGTAACACATTTTTTTTTTTAATAAGAAGTAGGGTTTCGGTAGAGAGGGTGTCTGACGTTATATCGCCAAAAAAAATAATCACGATTAACCAACGAAATATAATTGTCTGGAAACTTGAATTAACAAAATGAACATTGACGGTACGTATTTTACTTGTAAGGTCCCGTTTTTGTATTTTAGCATACATATAATTAAAATCAAAATAAAAACGAAACCCGGCGTACGTCCTCAAAAAAAAATATATATATATACATATATCTAATGCAAAATTTTGTAAATTATAAATAAATTCTTTTGTATACCAAGTTCGTGTCGTGATGGCCATAACAACCGATTACAATTGCGACAAATTGTATACTTTTGTTTCTTAAACTTATGAGAACAGACGCGCAGTACCACAAAAAACAAATAGAAAATGTACATACACTAAATTAAATTTCAATAATAGTACTTATCGTGATCACCATGCGTTGACCCTCGAAGTAGATACGTGGTTGACAAGATTCGGAGTCGTGAAGGCGTTCGTAAAGGCCGGCGATGTCGATAAATTATTTGGGCAAGGCTGAATTGCTTGAAATATTTTGGTACACAAATCTTGCATGTAACCAAAAAAAAATCTTTGATGTTGGATGTAACCAGGATATCTGGATCTTGCGTGTAACGATAAAATTCGTGATCTTGCAGGTGTCCATAAAATTCATACACCAAGAAAATGCAAAATGCGGTTGCTATATTCCCCAAAAGATATAAATGGGAACAATTTAAATGTTGGTCGAGCGTCTGGCACTGATAAGCGATACGTGCGGCACTAATTGGTTTGAAATCCGTATCATACGGAAACCGTGGAGGTTTTGTCAAACGAAATAGTAGGTGACGAAAATCCCAAAATTGGTCAACAAAATACTGCATTAAACTTTATCACCAAACTACAATTTCAATTAGGTCTGTACTTAAAATTATGTGTGTGTTATTCGACGACGCCCGATACAATGATCGAAAATACTATTCAAAAACGACCTTGTGGTAATACATTTTGAAAACGAACACCTGCAACATGCAATAGTTCAGTCTTTGGTAAAACCACAGTATAACAACGCATGTGATTTACTCTAATTTTAACGAAATATCTACAACGAAAAATTTGAACGTTACAAAGACTTTTTAATATTTAGAGCCGATTTTAACATAGAAAATATAGACCACAAAGTCGCAGAGTTTGTTTTTTTTTACATTTCTCATTAAAATAAACCAGTAGAACATTTTCACTGTAATCGTTATCAAGATTTCTGTTGGCACATCATTTTTTGAAGTCCTCGTCCAGGACCCACTCTCCTACATAAGTTACGGGTAAGTGCGCTGAAATAATTACAAATATTTCTATAATAAATTTGTTTACGGCAACAAACTGTTACAGAATTTTTTCGGTTTTACTAGTGAAAAGAAAGACAATACCTAATGCAGATGTTTCTGATGGTTGAAAATTAAATGGAAGTAACTTTTTGTGAGTTATATCTATTATATAGAATTAATTGTATTTTAACCAAACTTCGCGATAGTCAGTTTCTATCATCTATCAACTTGGCAGAGGTCTCTTCTAATTCAAACAAACTCGTATTGGCTTATGTAATAGTGCCCCATCAATGCAAGTCAATTCCGAACTTAAACCATATGATTAATTATTGGCATGAGTTATTCCTTCTTATAATTTAATAAATTATATTTAATTCAGTTATTCCTTCCAGGAGGAGCAATACAACAAAGTTATTATAGTGTGAATATTTTTTTCTAAAAATTATTGAGATAATTGAGCATGGTGAATGTATAGTAACAATTTCTTGTGACCTTTACGAAGCTTTCAACTGTGTAAACCACTTGTTCCTAAAAGAAGTTTCATATTGAAAAGGATTTTATTTTGAGAAATCTGAATACTATGAGTATACTTTGTCCACGTTTTCTTCTATTACTTTCTTTTGTAGTACTTTATCCGCCTCATCTCTTTCTTCTTTAAATGCTTTGCACTAGAAAATGGCGTGTGTTCTGTTGTCTATTTTTTGGCAGTGTGATTGTATCTGTCATTTTCTCCCTTAATTATTTTCTCTAGATATTCGTTGAATACTCCGTCCCATCATCGCTTAAGTAATATAGGTAGTGATCTATTTTTCAACAGGTTGTTTCAGTCCATTTTTAAATGTTTTATGAAAAATTTTGTTGTCCCATTGTACTCGTTCCACTTTTCTTGTCATTTTTTATTAGTTTTTCTTTTGATGTTTGTTTATTTTCTTTAGTTGTTACAGTTTGTTATTGTCGAAAATTTATTTAAAAAAAAATTTGTAGTCGTTTTGAAGTACCATCCGACAGACGAAAGGACGCCACTCTACAGTTGTAGCTATCAGTTCTAAGCAGTAGGGTCTTAAGATACAAGGAAACAAACTGATAACACAAGAAACATATAATTTAACGATATAGAGCTTGTTTTACCACTTGTGTCACAAAACAAAACAGACAACACATAAATATACAGAGTGGAACAAAAGTCTGGACACGCTCAATTATCTCACAAATGGGTAGTACAGATTGTACAACATGTACAACATTTTGGAAAAGTATATTTTGGGATACGAAGATTCCAGATTTGATATCTGCAATATTGCCAGATTTAATTACTTAAATTCTATTTTGCACGGACAGTTTTATTTAATTTAAGACCTTCCTGACTTTATCAAATATTGAGTGTTACATTATAGTTGAACTCGTATTAAGGGGACATTCAATAATGATACAATATACGGGGTGATCTATTTAAAAACCAAAGTTAATAATAATATCAGAAAAACGGTAAATCTGGCAACATAGCAGATGTCAAATCTTGAATCTTCGTATCCCAAAATATACTTATCCAAAATGTTGTACAATTCGTACTACCCATTTGTGAGATAATTGAGCGTTTCCAGACTTTTGTTCCACTCTGTATAGCAATTAACAATAAGACAATTAGCAAATAAATTACGTGAACATTACAGATCGTATTACAGATAAACGCTGCAACGCTGAATAAACAGTTCCCGTTTGGATAGTAAGTAGCATAATTATTCTAATACGAATTTAATTCCAAACAAGTTACGTTGACTTCCCTAATTTTAGCTATTAAACCATGAGAAATATTAGCGCAAACACATGTGAAACCGTTTTGTCGAGAGACCTCGCGAGCACAAAAGGCGCTAATTATCAATTAAATTAAAATGATCGGTTGATACATACAACTACAATCATGGAAGTTTCAATTAGTTTATGCGCATAAAACATCAATTAAGTTTAAGTCGCGTCGGTGCAACCGGCCATTAGCTTTGGTCATTTTCGAAATTAACCCTTATTTCCTCATCTAAAAAGAGGTCCTCTTGTTGTGCTTCTACTTCTTCAGAATGATCAGAAGACTGCCTCTCAAGAGTTTCCTGTTCATCCTGCGCATCTACTGGACTTTTTGCTAAATCCTTAGTCTCTTTGCAATCTCTTGTCTCTTTAATGCCTGGTTACATTGTTTTTAAGCATACTTAGCTTAAGTTTAAGTCGCGTCGGTGCAACCGGCCATTAGCTGTTAAATAGTTTTATTTGATGTGCGGGAACGTCAGATGTTGATACAGATACAGAAAGGTATTGGAAAATTTCTTCAGTTCTATCACTAATAATACTGGTTTCAAGTAATCGCCAATCTCTTACTTTAAAACAAACTAAGAAACAACCGAAAGTAACAACTCGAACAATCATCAAAGTTCATTTGTTTCCATGGCTTACCAGATTATAAATAAAACAGAAAAAGAGGGTAGAAGTTGTTTATAAAAAAATCCAATTGGCACCCATTTAAAATAAGGCTACCAATATCGCCAAAACCATTATTGCGATGATCTTTTTGAAAATAGATTACAGTTTGCCTACATTAGTGAAGAAAGTTTTGTACGAGCTTTGTTTAGTAGTTGTCCTAATCAGTTAAATAATGTTTATTTTGATAAACATCTAAACTTTAAGAAATATTGTAGCAAGTTGGTATTGAGGTTAAATCCTTTAACATTTCTATTTAGGGATTTAAGGTCGGTTTTTATCCAACGACTGCTAATCACAGTCTACTATGCAGTTATTTTTAAGTTTAGGTCTGTTTCTTACAATTAATTCCGTTATTTCGTTTAAAATTTTCTTGTTATTAAACTTTTACAAATTGGTGGACATCCTTGTAAGCTTTGACGTGGTTTCGTTGTTCATCAATTGTTACTGAATGAATGCCTCGATATATAACCAAAATCTTTTCTTTTAACCTCCACAAGCCGAAACGACGTTGTCCAAACGTCCCATTCCTGCTTAGTAGACAGTCGAGAAATAGCGAAGAACCTACAGAAATTATAAAATATTATAAGTGTAAAAATCTATCCCAATAATTCAAAAAATAGTAAATTAGTTACAATATTTAGTCAGAAGGTAAAGAAGTTCTTATTGAAACATATTCCTTAGAGGACCTTTTTAATAATAAAAACGTCTAATAAGATGTCAAGGGTAATTTACATAACTATGTCTGTGTCTAGATATTGCGATGGGTCGCAATTATTTAATATTACAAAAAAAAATTAATTGAACTACGAGAGTCCCAAAATTGTTCCAATTAAACTCAAGGTCTTGGATTCACTTAAAAAAAATTTGATTTTATTTAACAAATGTAATGTGACGTATTATTATTGTTAAACAAAAATTTAACGAAAGTACGTGCACGTTGTTACAAAAATTTAATCTAAGTACTAACATTCAACTTTTTTATTTTTATAAATTTTAAATATCTAACCTTTTTAACTTTTGTGTTGTTCCGGACGGCATGGATAATTTCTTCAAAGCATTTGATGTTTTATTCGTTCTCATTCAATCTAAAATTTTCTGTCTTATTTTTAGTCACCCCAATTTACTTTTCTGGATGAAAAATACAAATTGTCTCCATTTATCACTAACTCGATTGTAATTTTAATTTGAGCACGCTTTAAAAATGAAATCATAAAAACTTTATAATTTTAAAGTAGAGACTTGCTAAACCTTTTTAATTACATGTTGAGTCATTCGGTGTTTATTGATGACTGCCCTCTCGTATCTTTTCTTGTACTTGTATTAAACTGTATCTTTGAAATTATATTTTCATTTTTTTTTCATTTTCAATTAATGTTTTTTTGCATCTGCATTCATAATTTAATAATTTTCGTCTGTCTGACGCTAATTAATCTACATTTTAATTTAATTTTGCAAACTCTGCGTCTATTCACTTCCAAGAACTCTTCTTAGCATGAACATTTTAAAATGCATATCAAACATAAACATCCATTCTAAACCATTTATTGCAACTAAACGAAAGTATAATACTATTTACACAAATAATTTCTATTTCCTTTCTTAAATAATTATAAGGTCAACTTTTTAAAAATTTTATCTAACTTTTAATTACCTTAAACTTACGTTGGATTTGAATAGAGACATTTACTATAAATCTAAATAATCCAATATTTCAATTCAAAATAATTTTTTTTATTATTTAAAAATAACACTTTCAATGCAAATAGAGGTGTCCCAGAATTTAATGGGACATATTTTTAATATAAAAGATTCCTTAGACGAAAACAATGAGATTTTTATATATTAACCATACTCGAAAACTGGATATTTACTAAGATTAAAATTAATTTTAGTTTTCTTATTTAATAGAAAAGTACTAGAATATTTTGACAAAATTTTGCATAATGTGAGGTTTATGGTGTTGCAAATTGAAATTTCACTATAATTTTACTGTACTTGTAAGATGGCGCCACAAATGCGTCCAAAATTTTATTTAAAACACATATTTTTGTGTGTTTTAATTTTAGGGAAACTTTTTCTTAAAATTATGATTTTACAATTATCTGTGCATAAAAAGTCATACTTGTTTGAAGTCTGTGAATGTAGCCATTTTCGAGATATTTGGGATTAAAATGTTAAGTGCATTTGAAATTCATTTAACAATATTGTCAGTTTTTCTTCAATTTATTCAGGCGGCTTTGACAAAAACAATTTATATTATATTTATACACTGTTAATATTATTTAACATCTCGCAATACTGTTGCATGTCAAAAAATTTAA